>JAKJJM010029759.1:0-10853 GCA_021901965.1 Pipa carvalhoi
TTTTTTTTTAATGGAAGTGTATTACAAAAACGTTCCTATAGACTGTCTCTATTTTATAAGCTAATGTTGTTTGGAGGTGATAGGTCCACTTTAAGTCAATAATATAAAGGCAGTGTCACGCCACGCGTAGTGCATATGTTTTGGGTTTTTTTTTTCCATGTGCTGCACCTCCAAAAAAAAAGAACTGACCAAGAGTTCTGTTGATATACATGTTTTACCACTGGCATCCATTTTGTGCTTACTGACCTGGCTTAGTGAGAAAACACCTTAGTTCTAATTTCTCATGGTAAAATGTCAACTCACTAAGCTGAATGTATTCTAGAACAGTATATATAATAGAGAAGTCAGCGAGTTTATTGGACAGTAAAAATGTTTTAAAGTGGTTGCCACACACAAAAAGTGTAGCAACCCCCTGGATGTGACAATACCCTAAAAGTGACTTTTTTAAGATGATGGTGAATTTTAGCTGATTTGACATTGTATTTAAATTTGCTGTAAAGCGGAGTTCTAGTTTAGGTTAACTAAGGGTTAAAATAACAGAATAGTTTATTTTCATTGGGGATACTGACAGGAAGCACTTATGTAGGAGAATATCTTTAGGGTGACAAATTTTAAACATGTTTGAATTTCTGGTAAGCTCTGTAACTTGTACATGGGTGTATAATTAATATTTTAATTGTGCTAATAATTTTTAAATATATAAGGTAGAATTTAAGATTATTGATCTAAATTATTAAAAAATTAATTATTCAGTATTTCTGTAAAGCGCTGTCATTATTAATGATGCTCATTAACATCATTCTGAATTAATTTTGAAAATATCTTTAAAGTATTAAAAATGTGAAGATGTGACACATCAATTTAAATTGTTAATGTTGTTTTAAATACTTTCCCTTTAAAACTGCAGATTTGTTGCTGAATGCATATAGCTGTATTTATTGTTTTGTATTAAGATGTTAGGGTATCTGCTAATATTTAGACGCTTTAAAATAATGCAGTGTGATGACCATGATTTTCTTTTCTGTTGCTGTAGCGTGGAAGTTTGATTGGAGTGTGGGGTGCACAAGTTCTTCAAATAGAAAAGTGTTAATTTTACATGAGAGGATGTGTGACTTCTGTAAACTAAACGACTGCATCAAGAATGGAACATTTTGTTTTGTATTTTCCAGATTCTGGGGTTTATGTTAGTTTTTTTAGAGACCCAGATTTAGGCATAAAGCACTTTTGATTTTGCTTCCCCCCTTCCAAACATCCCATGCATGTTTCTGAATTTGTGTACTAACATGTAAGGGCCACAATCTTCAAGTTTAAAATGGTCCTTACATTAAAAAAGTCATGGCATGTCTACAGTTTGAGGGAAAAAATTGTGAGCCTTTTGAAATTATCAGCATTTCTTCATGAACATCTCCTAATAACGTCCTAATAACGTCCTAATTATTGAGACAGTCTTGCTTAAAAGATATCTTTTCAGCAGAACAAAGTGGTTATTTCTCCTGCATTTTATACTGTTCAGTAAAGTAAGCAGATTTACTTGAACTCTAAAAACGTTATAGGAATTTTGTGAATTTGCATATGGGCTGATTTTTTTTTTTAAGGGCTGGTTTACTGTGGCAGTTTCTGTACAATTCTGATGCTGATGCAAAAATTTTGTTGTCATGAAAAATCATGCAGGTCCAAAACAACTAGTGTCGCTTTTGCCATAATTTTTTTAAATGTATCTTCAGTAACAAAAAATGGTACAGTGCTCCTTATGGATGTACAGGAAATGAATTGGGATTATTTAAAAATGGCAACATGAACAACATTTTATATACCATATCTTTATTGAAGAATCTGTTTAAACAATCAAGGTCATTGATGGAAAAACTATGTGCCCTTTGTGTCTTACATGAATGTCTTCCAGGCTCTAAGGCAGCAAAGCTGACCTACACCAAAACCTCTTCCTCAATTCTTCAAAGCCGTGAGTGTTCACTTTAAGGGTAATAGCAGATAAGGCATTTTGATGCTTGCTTTGAAACCATAGTCAAAATGTAGACAAAACAGCTCTAAAATGTTTCCCTTTGATCTCAACAGTGATCGCATCAAACCCTCTTATGATAAAAAGCCAGGGTCATGTCTGCTGTTGTTCTTAGTGATTGCCTTATCTTTCCTCTGAAGGAGCTCATTATTCCATTTGACTAGGGCCACACTGGCTGTTTTATTGCTGAGCTGTTTTTAATTATGCTAATTATTGTCTATGGAGCAAAACAAATTAATTATTTGCACAGGGAACAACTTTTTTTGAGGCCTTCTCAAATTTCTCTTGATTGGTTCATAATTTTTTTTTTATATTGCATTGTATTTATATAGCGCTGATATATTATGCAGCGCTTTACAGAGATTCATCATTCACTTCAGTCCCTGCCCCATAGAACTTCCAATCTAGTTTCAGTCTCACACACACACAGATGTATGTTTTTGGAATGTGGGAGGAAACCCACGGAGCGCCCGGAGGAAACCCAAGTAGGTACGGGGAGAACATACAGACTCCATGCAGATGAAGTCCAGAGTGGAATTGTACCCAGAACCTCAGCGCTGCGAGGCAGCAGTGTTAACCACTGAACCACCACATTGCCCAATAATGACATTGATTAGTATTTTTGGGAGGTGCATACACATACCTAACCTAAAATTGTGCTTTGTTTAGAGCGTAATATGCTTTCATCATTGATTATTTAAACAATTTCCTCTATGAAGAAATGTCAATGTGAGATGTTATTTCTTAATGGGATACTGTTGTCAGAATAAAATGGTTTGATTTATTACTGATGATAAAGTGTAATGTTGTGTATTGAAGAATCAGTTTGGAAAAATTGATTATCTTTAGTATTTGGAACAGTTACTCTCTTTCCATTCCAAAGGGAATTCTGTTTTCTGGTGCTTGAGAGTTTCACTTCTTTCCTGGTAGAAACTCAGCTCCCGGCCTCATTAATGGCTTGGATTATAGACGGAGTCTCAGATTCAGTAGACGAATAAGATGAAGGGAAGATAAAAGACACTTAACCTGAAAGGTTGACATTTCTGCTCATTATAGTTTTAGCTTTGTTGGTGAAGATGCCAAAATACCTTTTAGCAGGAGAGTGGTAGAGCTAAATAAGGCTAGCTGAAGGATTAAACCTCAAAAGAATGTATATGTGTATGAGGATCCATTAGATGACTTTAAAAAAAACCCAAAAACAAAACTCTATTAACCTTATGTAAACCATTAAAAAGGATTCTCATATTTGAGTAATTACATGATGACTGCATCCCTTTATGTAAGACTGTCTGTCATTATAACTGTTATTATTATGACCTGAAGTACCTGCATGAAGACTAGGTTGCATTTTTGGAGCCATTAATGCAGAAATACAGAATGTTCCAAAGGCTTCACAAACTTTTTCTCACAAAATAAACATTTGCTGCTGTAGTTCATATAACAAGATAACCTGTTTTTTGCTGTGCTTCTTACCTTTGTTGATTCAGATGTTATGTCTTTTGTTCTCGTGCATTTCACAAACTGGTTTCCCTATAGATAAGCACAACCTTCTGTCACAAAATTGCAAGGTTTTAAATATATTTGCTCAGAAGTGTTTATTAAAGCTGCTCTTGGGTACTGTGCACACACTCATAACCTTTTTTCATTTTTTCCCTTCTTTGATAGATGTGGATGATGCTCCAATGCATCCACGTCCTTCACGGGTGAGGCACTATTCTCAGAGTGAAGAGACCCCTACAGAGGCATTTGGAACAGTGAATGAAGAAACCTCAACCCTACCTCGCAGCAGCAGCACCTCTGACATTCTGGGCCCCTTCACAGATGAAAGAGCCAAAGGTGCGGTGTCAGTTGCGGATCATCTCAGCCCCCAGGCTTCGGATCCCCTTCTTTCTAACACACACTCTCAGGAAGAGCCCCTTAGGCAGGTTGAAGGCAGCATTTATGATCACCTCTGCCAGTTGGCTGGCTCCGCTGGATTAGCAGATACTGCAAAGGAACAAGCCTGGTGTGAGGAAGTAGAGGGTGGTGATTTAGTGTCTTATTTAAAAGCAAATCTTAAGGATCAGGAAATTCAATTAGGGGAGTTTGTAAAAGGCAGGACAGGCTCATACCTATCTGACCATTACCGTGAACATACTGAACACATTGAGCTCTGTAATAAAGGGGAGATTCATTCATTCGTTCCAGTTAGGCTTTATAATCAAGTGGTTTCTTCAGAGCAATATGCAGGCAATTTACAGGGAGAGGGCATTATACCTAGGAGAGCTGGTGGCATGAGAGTGAGCAGCAGACCACGAGATGTTCATGTACGAATACAGGTTGATGAAGAGGGAAGTGAGAACAATAGAGGGAGCCAAGAGCATAGTGACCGAAAAAGAGTCCTCTGTAGACAACAAGCAGCTGAGGAAGACGAAGTCTCTGACTTGGCATCTTCAAAGTCTCTCAACTTCTCTGGCATGGAACATGGGTCCAACATAAAGAACCTTTGTGAGTCTGTAACACACAAGGCCAAAGCAATACGCAGAAAACGCAGCAGTGTACAGGTCACCTTCCGCCCAGCTACTGAGGCTGTACTGTTTTGCAACTCTGTGGAAAACAAAGATGCGCACTGGAAAACCAGGCTGCGGAAACTAAGTGGGTTGAGTACAAACACCTCTGTAGCTGTAGATACAGGCAAGTCCACTGCATATGCTGCACTTGGTGCAGTCAGGGTAGCATCAGGTGTTAGTCAGCCTGGTAGTGATCACCATGATTTATGTTCTTCTCCCACTCAAATCCATAAAGAATGTGCCAGAATAAGACAGAGGTCTAGTAGTCATGAGAGAGCACCCTCTCATGCATCATTGGGTGGCGTTTATAAAACTGTTGTCCATGCTCTCTCAAAACCTAAGACCAGTGTGTCCCTGCAGAAGCAGCAAAAGATGGCAACCGAGGCGCCACTGAAGGACCTGTACGGTCATGTTTTGGGCTATTTTGGAAGGAAGGCAGCAGGTGAGATGCCACGCTCTGGGATTCATTCCCAGAGCGCACATAGAGACGCACACCTGTTTGGCTTTGTATTGCAGTTGAAACAAAAACCCAGCTGCCAGCAATCAGGGATGACTTGTTGCTTATTCCTCACCCATGCCTTATTGACACCCTTTCTGGGATCTTTGCATGTGGCTTCCCTTTGGCTGACAGATCCTTTCTAAATGTCTTCTGCTTCCCTTTTTAGCAGCTCTGCTTTCTCTACTAATTCCTTTTCTTTTAAGGCCAGTCCTGAATGTTGACTGTTTTGTTCTATGCATAAATAGCCAGAGCTGGATCAATCTTCTAGTTACAAATATGCACTTTTTGTTTTCTTTTGAAAGGGTACGCATTAGTGTGGAAGGGGAGATGCTCTTTTTAAATGATGGAAGGCAAAAGACGTACAGAAAATCACAGCATTAATGAAATGGTCTCTTAACTGAATCTGTTTCTTTGCTACTAAATATGTGTTAATGTGCTATTTGTTTACCTCTTGTGTTTATTAGCGTATGTTTAAAGCAACTCTAAAGGCTCCAAAAGAATGCCTCTGTATAGGGTAGCCTAAATAGTCTAATAATACAGACCAACTGGTATATTAACCTCTACCTAGCTGCAGATTTCAGTTTGCATATATCAGGCAGGGGAAGCAGTACATAGAATTAATTCTGCAATGTTAGTTACCCTTCCTCTGCCTCAGGCACTGCTCGCTTCTGAACATGATCATCCAAAACTCTACCCCCTCAGTGAACCAATATCAAAGTGGATAACTGTGTAGTTGTGTGCCACATCACCACAAGTGGGATTCAGCTACTTAGAAAAATGAGACACTAAAAAAACAGTCAAGAGTCGCACTAAAAACAGGAGCACAAGAATCATAATGCAGCTTGGATTTCTATAATGTTTGCTATTTCCAAATTTTCTTTCCAGTGGTTCATCTTGCCAGAAGGCAAGCTTTCAGCAGAATTTGAATTAAAGCATTGGTTTAGTTTCTGTTTCATGTCTTGTGCCAAAACTTGTTCTATAGTTATCCAAGAATATTATAACTCACTACCTTAGATGATGATGTAGCATGATGAAAAATATTGAGAATCTGTTTTTGGAGAACAACTTTGTTGATATCCAAACTGCCACAGTGGTAGATATTTAACCTGTTTCTTTATCTGTTTACCTTTTTGCTGTGGATATGCATGAAACCTGCACTGTTGCGATGCCCCAAAAAAACTTTGAGAACCTGTTGTTTTTTGTGGATCCTGAAAGTATAATCTTTAAGCATTGTGGGGAATGGGACGCACATATGCACCTAACTTTTTAAAGCACAAATATCCATGTTTTAGTCCAACCAGGGGCATACCTATAGGGGTCTCTGCATCCAGGCCCCAGTCCAAGGGGCTGACCCAGATTGCTACAACCTCTTTGCAGCATAGTACAGCAGGGTAGGGGGAAGAGTGGGGGCCCACAGTACCAATCATGCACTGGGGCCCTGAGGTGTTTAGTTATGCCTCTGGTTCCAATGTCTCTGTAGACACCAACATTTCTATAAATGGTGTGATTCTGAGAGCTTGTTTTCCAAGAGGGAAAATCAGGAAAACTTAGGCAAATGTCATTATGTTAAATAGGCCTATTTTTAATAACATGGGGTTGCTATATCAATCAGTTACGTGGGGCAATTTAGCGACAAGATATTTTGTATTGCCAATGTGCTCATCAAGGCCACCTTCTATGACTAAAACACAGATACAATGGTAAATGATCTGAAACTTTGACGTGGTTGTGCTGTACTAGCTCATGAATTTTATCACTTTCTGCCTGTTGTCGGTAAAGATAACAGCCATGTATCATATGTTGGTTGAACAAAAGCCACCCAATGATGTAGTTTTCTATGGAGCTTTAGACAATACTTTTTTCTGGAAGTGTCCTAGAAAGCCCGGTTAAATATCATACTTTCTGGACACTAAGCACAGATGCATACTAATTGTAAAGGCTTCAGAAATTTGTAAAATGCATCCAACACTCTATAATCATGTTATCTCAATGCACCAAATCCCACGTGTCCTGTTCGTCGTGTAACCAATCATGCATGAATAAAGAGGGAATACTGGGTGCTTCTGTGCAATTCTCTAGCAAAGCTACAATTTTATTAGAAGTGCCATCACATCAGAAGCACCCAGTATTCCCTCTTCATTTATTTACTAATTGTAAAGGCATTTTGATCATTTTCAATTTTTGGTGTTATTTACCTTTTAAGAGGAGCTACAGAACAGTACACAACTCCTGCTACTTTATATATATATATATATACAAGATGTTTCTTACTCCAGTGTCTTAAACTAGTTCTAGTAGAAAGAGAAGAAAGTGTAGCAAGAGTCCCATATAAATATATCTAGGACTAAACTAAACGCAATGCCAGGAAAGGGTGTGCTATATAAAATATGTAAATTGGCATAGTTTGATTTTAAGGAACAACAAAAAGACAGATGGACGCAGCAAGGTTTTTGATTTTCAGCCAGTTTCTCTGTATGCACCTTTCCTTAAATAAATGTAAATAGGTAAGAAAAACCCTTGTTGTGTGTGTAAACCATAATGAAGGCTTGATTTGAACATCTGTTCTGTCTATTGTTTTAAACAACAAAAATATTTATTGAAAAAAATTCAGCCAACTACTTCCAATTAAATTCTAGTAATAAGGTTCTCTATTAGCAGAATTGTTTTGTTGCACATACACGTCTGTCTTTTCTATTTGTCTAGATTTATATATCCATATTTAAATATGTGTATAAAATATCCTCACGTGCATTTCATTGCTCATTATCTCTTTTTGGTTTTAAGGTTCCATTGGCAATATTTATTACAAAGGTTTTTTTGTTTTTTTCTAAATGAAAACAATAGCCAGAATGAAGCTTCAACACATCCTTAATTTTGCTCATGTTGAACATAGGTGCATAATAACTATTTAAGGTATTGGATTGAGCTTCTTGTTTTTATATACCCAGTCATACAGTGACTTTGTTATTTATTCCAAATTATTACCATCTTCTGATGGCAAACACACTAAAGAGACCAGGCTTAGGAGTTAAACATGCTATTCATACGTATCACCAAATGAACCTGGTAAATAGGACATTTTTGTTCTGCATATTGATCAATGAAAAATGCAAAAAGAAACTTTAAGATTCTTAATTTTGTTGCATAAAACTAAACAGGCCAAAGTCATTTTTCTTACCTTGATTCATAATTAAGGGCAGTGTCATGCTACACATTCTAATACAGAACATTGTATTCAATGGCATCCTCAAAAAACATGGTAAAATGTGACAATATTAGTTGGATCCTCTCTGTTGCAGTTTAAGACATGCATAAAATTCACAATCTTCTTTATTGCAGTTACTGTTGAGTAGAATGGCACCTACTGTTCAGCATTATGTTAAAGACAAATTAACAAGCATATTGTTTTTGTGTTGTTTTTTTTTTTTATCATGTTTGTTAATGTGTGCTTTCCTGTTTCACACTCTGTGTGTCTTTCTTGATAATGCTGGTATCTGGGAATCTGATAGTAAATCCACATAGCCACCTTTTATTGCTGTGTTGTGATTATTACAACAGCTTGACTTACAGTTTTTATATTCAGTATTTCCGGCAAATGGGTGGGTTGGGTTTTATGTCATCATGGGTTCGACTATTAAAGGTCCAGGGCAACCTTATAGGTTCTGACTGATGTACTGTGCATTATAGCAATGGTATTTAGTGCGTATCAGCAACACAGCATTTATGGCTGAGAAAAAATGCATCACGTATATGTGTGTATAATTTTATTTATAAAGCACCACAAATTTAGGCAGCACTTTACAATTCAGCAATACAAATATAATACAGACATGGGAAAAGTGCAGTACACAATACAAGTATAATATTACAAGGATACTTCACTTTAAGTGCTGGGTCTTGGTTGACACAAGAGGTTGGAGGTCCCTGTCCCATAGAGCTTACAATTCTTACTGTGATGCCAGAATACTACTTCTATAAGATTTCTAATTCCCTTTGAAATTTCAAATTAATTAGTTAGACTAGTATTGCCAATAGCATTGTGAATAGCAAAACTTGTTATTTTAGGAATCTAATAAATAGACATTTTTTGCAATTAGCTTTAGATTCCTTTACAGAAACTTTTTGAAGATATTTTTTAGTTTTGTGAGTTAAGACTTATTATATATGTTTTGTTTGAAAAAAAAAGATTAAAGAACAGCTAATATGTGTCATATTGAACAAAGGTCAAAATGGTTGAAATGCTTTGCTGGTTTTTAAACATTTCACCTATTTATCAGAATTAAACGCCCCAGTTTTTCTATTGCAGCAAAATATTTGTTGACTGTAGATGTCAGTGCCAAATGCTTGATGCAAAGGGGTCTGTTAGCAGCTACTTTTTGAGATTGCTGGCAAATATACAATTTGGTTTTCAGAAGCATAGCAGTTGTAACCCATAACAACCAATCACTGATTGGTTGGAATTATTTATCAAAGTGCCTAATTGTTTTCTGTGGGTCACAACTCCAGTAGAAGTTTGTGCCTGTGTTTCTGAATTCCCACCGGTGTGTTATGAGCGTCTATAATAATACCATGCCTCCCTGGGTACTGATCTATTGTATCTTTAGTTCACCATTCAAGTGATCAATATTCAAATTTAATTCTCAAAGGGGAAGCTGTACAGGCTTAGACAAGTCATTTACTTTATTTAATTTTTCTTTTGTTAGGGGTATAAATATAATAAACCTAATCTTGCTATACATTATAACAGTGAGATGCTCTTGTCTAAGGTGATAAAAGTTTATTTATGTTTAACTCTGCAGATAACTTCTTGAGACTGACATTATCAGATTCTCTTGGAAAAAATAATTCATATTGGGGGAAAAAACATTGTTTTAGAAAATAATCTATTTGCACCACCAATATCCTCACCCTCTTTTTCCTCCCCGGCAACCCCTGAGCAGTGTCTTTGCTTTAGGAATTACACCTAAATGAAACTAATGATTGCTTTTTATTTTAACCTAAGTAGTTTCAGCATGTACTAATCCCCAGTTTGATACCTGCTGCAGCATTGGGCATATTTCTTCCTAACTGCATGCCGCCCTGTAGCCAGTCTAGATGCCCCCTCTTTGATAATTGAATTTTCTTGCTTCCGTTTGCTTTTGTTCGGTGGTAAGTAAAATGCTTATTGTTTGATGCTTCCTTTTCTTATTTTTTTTTTTTTCTATTTTTAGCAAACAAAGATGATGTCGGTCCTCGGGTCAATGATGTAGATGATGATATTGCCACTAAAGCCAACATCCCAGATCTTATGGATGAGTTTATTGCTGAGAGGCTGCGATCAGGCACTGGTGTGGTGAGAGATGACTGCATGTTAATGTGGCATTACTCTATATTAAGTACAAAAGAGTAATAGATGCGGATGCATGATTATAGAAAGAGGAAAGATTCAGATCAAAAACATATTTTGTGATTGTTTTTCCTTGTTATGCCTCAATGTTCATATCCTGTATGAAGGCAGACATCATTAGTTAATGTGATTCAAAACCTATATGTAGGCCTTTAAGAGGAAAAGAGCAGAAAACAAGAAAGGGTTTCATTGGAAAAGCTGCACACTTAAAGTGGACCTATCACCTCCTGATTTTACCATTTTTACATAGTCAGTGATTATTTAACATAAATGAAACAGTTTGGGGTAAAAAATTCACTAGGATAGTTAAGTTATACTCACTGTAAACTTGTCCCAAATTGAAGCTGTGGGAGCTGCCATCTTGTGTCCAACCTGCCAATCACCAATAGACACGCCCCCAAT
>JAKJJM010029791.1:0-10473 GCA_021901965.1 Pipa carvalhoi
TTCAAGCACTATCTAGTGCTCTGTTTTTTGCGCTCCTTATTTACAGGTTTTGGAACATTGGGAATCACATAGAAGGACCAAGGAGCTGCAAAGAGATATATATTAAAAAAATTTTTTTTGTGGACTTTATTTATTTATCACGATTATTGATTACACGAGCGCTACTTTTTATTTATTTATTAGATCTACAAATTTGTCAATAATATTACATTTTCAAAACTCATTATTTAATCTCTCAGGGCAGTTTCATGCCCTAATGTTGATAAGAGCACTTAAAACAGCATTTGGCATCCCTTCTGTGTGCGACAGCTGTTTGCGACATTTGCAGTTATGTACATTGGTATGAAGACTTACAGTCAGCAAGCAGGGTGGAAGAGCAAGGAATAGGCAATGGGCAGATTATACAGCAGTCATGTCCCCTTTCCTTGTGCAGCCATTCACATCACCCACTCATAGTAAACAACACTACTATCTTCCTTTCTTCATCTACACAGATGTAACTTGTAGCATTAGTTCCAGGTCTGTTCAGTCTGCTTTGAGTACTGAGCATGTGTCAGTAATGCTTTTTACATTCAGTGTATTCAGTGACTGGTATATTTAGTGACTTGAAACCTGCAATATGCAATCCCTGTATATATTTATATGTATTGTCCTTACATTTGGCATGTGAAGTCTTGATTTTTCTATAGAAAAACTACTCTGGTCATAAACTGCTGTGGAACTGTAGAGATTGCAGCTGGCACAATAAGAATTGCACCCATTCATCCAAGAAGTGACCCAGCACTGTCGTGCTGCTGCCCCTTGCAGAGCCTGCAGCTTGTCTCCTACACTGAATCTTTCTGTTTTTCCATTCTACTGAAACATGAAACCTGCATCGCTGCTTCTGCCATTAAAGCTCACAAAGGCCATTTTATAAGGGTAGTTTTTATTGTACGAGGGAAGCTTGGTTGGTAGTTGCAAGGTTGAAGAGGCTTTGTGGAGCACTTGAAGGTCTGGTGCAGTTAATATGCACACGGACCTCTACTAGCATAGTTATGCCACTCCTTAAATTAGATTTAGATTTGATAATTTTAACGTCAATGTTGAACTTCCTTTTGATATGTATTAAGGAATATGTGTGGTGAGAATTTTTGTCATGGTTCATCAAATTCCTTATCCTTCTGTCCTTTGCTTTTTTTTATTAATTTTTAAGAGTTTCCTGGGTACCTTATTTTTAAGTATTATGGATTATTTTTACATGTTTGGTTGGTACCCTGAACTATTACCACGTATCCTCTCCAATCCTCCTTGCTCTCTCAGCTGAATGGTAGTGGACAGGTGAAGGTTTCGAGTCACTATATTTCCACGCAGATGTTGGCCCCACCTCCTCCAGGAATGCCTCGTCTTTCATTGCCATCAGACACCAAATCTACAACTGCATCTGATGGGGGCACTTCATCTCCAACATCCCCAAGTAAGTAATTCAGTAAGGTAAGATCTTATTTTTTTTGTAACTAATTTTTGATAAAGCTAAAATAGGATGGGACAGATTTATACATTATGTTTTCTGTAAAGGAATTAAAGTATAATGCACAGAGTAAAAGGAAGCTGTATTAGATCACACAAAAATGTGGTGATGTTGGGATATTTCAGGGAAAAGCTATATGAATGACCATGGCCTCTACAACTTTTCCTTTGGAAAGAAAAGGCAATTACTGATACAAAATAGTACCTGTTATAATCTGATGATATTCTAGGAGTGAATTAGCTTGATTCCTAGAGGTTTTGTCTATATCAAATTTCTGTTTGTATCCAGCCCACAGCTGACTTTAGGTCACTCACTGTTTCATGAAAAGCAATACTTTTTAAAATGTTAAAATTCAGTACTTTTATTCGGTTGACTCCAGCTAGCATTTCCTATCTCTCCTAATCTCCTCCTGAATTCTTACCCCCCTTTATCCTCCATTAAAAAAACAGCGTAATCATTAAGGGGGATCTCTAAAGATAAGGTGAATAAAATGTAATCTAATGTATTCTATTTAAAAAATATAAAGTGCTTCTGATACATAGTGATATAAACAAGTGTGTTACCTGCCTGATGACTAAACCATGCTGAACTGTGTAGCTGTCTGCCATAACACATAGAAAGTGTAGACTGAATGTATAGTAACTATGAATGCATTAGAGCCATTATATTTATTGGTGTTACTGTTATTTTAAAACCGAAACACTATACATTTTTAAATAGAATGCATTAGAAAAAGTTCAATATGCATAAATATATTTTTTATTTTATCTTAATTTCAATGGAGGCTGGACATTGTATTATAAGGATAGATAAAGTCACAGGCTGGCTGGCACCTATTAGGTAAGCCAGTTTTGTTTACTGATTTGGGAGGTTTAGCT
Organism: Pipa carvalhoi; assembly: GCA_021901965.1. Classification (NCBI taxonomy): domain Eukaryota; kingdom Metazoa; phylum Chordata; class Amphibia; order Anura; family Pipidae; genus Pipa; species Pipa carvalhoi. Next base: position 2,386 of record JAKJJM010029791.1, read on the forward strand.
AGTCACAAACTGGCTGGCATTTAGCATGTGATACTTCAGTGACTATCATAGTAGCGGCAGATCTAGTTGTTTGGCTGTGAGGTTGGACAAAAGAATTTTCTCATTTGTGATCTGAACATACGTACTTAACATGGGTTAGGATTTCTACTTGTTTATGTTTAGACTTCACCTCCCCTCTAAATCTTATGGACATATAAATAAAAAGGTAGTTCTTTTGACAGTAGTAATATACATTCAGTTCGTGACATAGCATATCATTTTTAGTTCTTAACACATCTTGGAACTTTGATGAATTAGTTAGCTTTTATTGTCTTCCTGTCTGGAAATCATGGGAATTAAGATTCATATATTTCATTATACTCCGCATAGAACTCTTTTTACAGGATCAACTAGTTCAATTTGAAACACTTGCTATAAAAAAATGAATATTTTTCTTTTAATATCATATAAACAGGGCCTTTATTAAAAATTCTGAAATTTTTGCAACCAGTACACCACTAGAACCTAAGATATGTGCTGTTATCTAGCATAGAAGAATCTTTCTTGAACTTTTCATTGCCAAGTAGTCTGTAGTCTGCAGTTTTCCTCTACAGTATCTTGACTTCTTTGAAGATATGGGAGGTTGTATGAATGTGTGAATTAAGCTATTAAATATGAAATCTTATTCATACTGTCAAAGCAGTGACACTTAGTTTAGCCGCAGCCCAAGTCTTAATGGACTAATAACCAGACCTGGGAACATGCCGGGTTTCACCCAGAGACTCTGGGTTTGCAAAGCAAACACCCGGGTCTCAGGAGAAACCCTCAAGTTATCCATTCTGTATACTTTCCTTGAATGTCTACCCTATCCCTGGCCTAACCCTGCCCTGTTCCACCACCAAACATTCCTCCTCATCCCCCCAACCAATTAAATTTATCTCAAGAGTCATAATCCTGCCCCTTTCGATGGCACATTATGAGTCATCAAGCCCTGTTCCCAACCTCCCGAATAAGCAAAATATGATCTCCGGGACATCAGTGCTCTAGAACTGCCGCGTATGCTAATAACACCAAAAATAAAAATTCCCATTTGGATTGGCATGACAGATTTTCAAATACAGCACTTATAAAAATGTTATTTATGTTGAATTCATGAACTGTATTGCGTTCTGTCTGCTTTTACCTTTACTGATAGCAGTCATGTTATATGTGTTTCTTGAACAGACCTTAGCAGAAACAAGTCGAATATAGGTGATACCTTTTATTGGCTAACTGAACAGATGGTACCATGCCTGAAGAAGAGACCTGAGTTGTCTTGAAAGTTTGCATTTACCATCTATTCAGTTAGTCAATAAAAGCTATCACCTATACTTGATTTGTCTCTGCTTAAATCTATGGCTAACACGGTGCTACACTCTATTGAACAGACCTTACTAAGGCCTATTTTCTATGGTGTTGCTGACGCTCCCTAGGAAGCCAAATTTTTAAAGCTAAATAGATTTTGAAACCAGAGATTGAATATATAGTACCTATAAATGTATCTGAAGCATTTTCATGTTGCGGTCCTTTTCAAGCGATACTGACATCTATGGTTTTATTCACCGTTCTTAAGATTTTTGAAAGTTACCTATATGTCATGTTTTTATTTTGATAGTACAAAATTTTAGTACATATTAGTAGTAGTATAATAGTAGTATATTAAATTTGGCATTTTTCATAAATCTACTGTTTTTAAAGGTAATGTTGGCATGTATAGAGTAGTGTAGGATTCCCACCTCATGCCTTTAAAGTTGAACACATATAAAATTTACATGCTATGCAACTATTTTTAAGCAACAGGGCAGCATTCCATACTCTATACTATATTCTATTCAGACATGTAGGTATGAATATCAGATATTTCATTTGTCTTGTTCTTTAAAGGATGCAGTTGGCGTGTATGCACTATTAGTGTTGCTAAATCATTGTCTTTAATTTGGATATTTATATGCTTGCTGCATGGGGTTTGTGCATTAGATGCACACAGCATTCGTTTCTGATGAGTTTCACAACTAAAGTTATGTAGATGTGTTTTGTATAGCTTACACTAACAAGTTCAGCATTTAACAACCCTTTGACAACTACAACTGTTTTGTGTGTTTCTAGTAAAAGGAAGTATCTAGTCACTAAACACTTTAAATTATATACAAAGTATTATGGTTATAGATTATAGTTTACTTCACTCCTTTAACTCTGGCCACTAATGAAATACTGAGTCTTTCATGGTAGCATTTTTCTTTGATAAACCCTATCTTTATTGAGCAAAATGATTCATCCTGGAACTCCATTTCTCAGAATTAAAGCCCCAGTCCTCTCGCAGCCTAAAACTGTCAGATCAGACCCTATATGACAGAAATCATGTATGTTTTTTACATCAAAGAAGCCACTGACAAAAATTACAAAACCATAAGTTAACTTTCAAAGATCTTTAGAATAGTAAAAAAATAAAAATAAAAACCACCAAAGGTGTCAGTAAGCCTGTTCAAAATATAAAATCAAATCTCATGATGCTATACGCTACTGACACCTAGTGAATGTCACGAAGAGTGCATGTAGTTGAGTTTTTTATTTTTATTAAATAGGTCTCAATAAAGACAGGGTTGTATGAATATATTATGTACACACATTTTTCCTTATGTAGCACTGCTAATTTAAGCAGCACAGAATAAATTGTACCTCTTTTTTTATTTACTTTTCTGCATCTCATTCATCCTTTTGTTATGCACATAGTGGAATTATGAGAATTGTATTAAAGCTGCAGCTGGAGAGACATATTGGTGAAAATTGCCATTAATTACATTTAATGTTCATAGACTTTTTTTTCAATAATTCATGGATAAATGATGTTATAAAATTTTGAACAAAAGAGTTTTGTAATGGAAGGAAACAGAAATAATTTATTTTACCTGCAGCAATAGTATTTTCTTAGTTGTCTAAGGCAGTTAAGTAGAACAAATCAACACTTTACACGTTGATGGTACTGCTTCCCTGTGTAGTAATGTATACTTTACACGCTGATGGTACTGCTCCCTTTTGTAGTAATGTACACTTTATATGCTGATGGTACTGCTCCCCTTTGTAGTAATGTATACTTTACACACTGATGATACTGCTCCTCTTTGTAGTAATGTACACTTTACACACTGATGGTACTGCTCCCCTCTGTAGTAACATACACTTTACATTGTTTATTCAGTAGTACAGATGCATGTATGTTTTGCTTGTGTGTGGTGTGTGTGTTTGTTTAGAAATGAAGGCACCCGAGACACAAGATTTAAACAGGAAATAAGTAAAACATCCATTTTTTGTTAAACTATATAAGTGCATCAATTTCTATTTAATTATTCTACTTAATATAATATGATAGCAGTCACATGGTTAAGTGTTGAAATATCCATAATAAAAGAGAACCTTGAACAATGTTTTGGGACAGCAGTGTTTGCTTCTGAATTTTAATTGTACACTTGTGGTAGCACCTCCCATTTCCCCCTGATTGGCCGGTTACGTCTTTGAAATGGGCCAGGTATTGGGAATGGAGTGGAAAAACCATGGGACAAGACTAAAAAAATAGGACTATCCTGTAGAATAGTTGGGGCTAATGATATTTTTCCAGGCTAACTTCTGATAATGAAGTACACTCTTTAGTTGGAGATCAACTGCCTAGGTGCTGGAGTCATTATAGAGTATAGATAAAAAGATACACAGTGCTCCCAGAAATGCTTGAAGAAGGTGTATTGTAAAATTGATATCAGTGTCTTGGTCCTCCTTAGGAACCTTTACCAGGATTATCTTGAAAATGCTTCCATAATACATATTATTGGCTAGCACTTGTGGCCACACATCAAACCAGTTGGTGACAAAACAAAGACTGGAGTTGTTATATTTGCTATCAGTCCCATCGGAGTACAAATGAAATAAACTTCAATCAATACAACGTTGTTAAATTATTAGCGCTGAGACAAAAGGGAAGCTAATTTTGTTAAGCTGTTAAAAGCTGAACTTGTTTCTTTGATACTGATACTGGCCTGAACCTATTAGAAAGGGAAATCAAGAAATCATGTATTTAATTATCCAACACTATAGCGAGACAAAGTTGAAGGGCAATTTCTATAGGACTAGCTAAACGCTAGGCATACTTAAACACATATCATGAGGTATACTCTGTGCTGTTACTAGAAACCACAAACCTACTGCAAATATTTTGAGTTTTACATACTAACTTTCAATAATTCTTAACTTTTAACAGATACAGAATAGGAGCAGGCACTATGAATAACATTCTGGTCATAGGACAAGAGAAGTGCTACTGTGCAGTTGGTGAATTTTAAAGAGCAGGGACAAAAAAAAATCCTTGGGACAAACCTTCAATATACAACACTGTCCCAGCAAATTAGGTACAGTTGGCAACTATTTGACATTTAAAAAGGAATTAGATGAATAATTTAGAAAGCTAAATGGTTTATTTGTTAAAGTTGAAATCGTCCCGTTTCACATATGTTTGTCATGTGAATTTTCCAGTGTGCTCCATTAAACTCATACAAACGTCACATGCATGACAAAATGGCACCTTTCACACAAGATTCCTAGCTACTTTTCCATTATCCAATCTAGCACTGCACATTACAAGTCCCAGCATTTTGATTTTGCCTTTTTTTCCCTACTGCATTATCCTTAGATTGTCTCTTCATATATTTTGGTACATATAACTGGTACAGTATGTTTTGCCACTCTCCGTTACAAAACAAATTACATTTTAAATATTGTGAGACAACTGTGCAGTACTAGTCCTGATAGTGGAAGAATACAGATTCCTATTTTAGTTGCTTAAGGGAAAATAAATCCAGGCTTCATTAAAAAAAAATAAAAGTCCTGCAAATGTGAGGATTTTGTTGTGGGTTCTTTAGTATGTATAGATGGAGCAGCCTTAAATGCAGCATCTGTTGCACCCAACTGACCTTTCATTTCAAAGATGCAAAAGGGTGTGGGTGTGTAACAATAAATTAAAGGTCCCCCCTAATTAAATATAACATGGATTTCTGGGTGAGGGTGCTTTGCCTCAGTCAAGTCAAGAAACTATAAATACAGATCTTTGCATGTATTCTGCCATGTATGCTACTGATTAAAAATGTCTGTGGTTTCAAACTGATTTAACTTACAAATCTTCTCTCAGACATAATTGGTTTGTGTGATTATACTGAGGGAACAACCTAGAGACTTATTCTCCCTGCACCTGTGGGGAGTGAATACTGCAGAATCTAAGCAATCTTTTTCCAACTTTACTTTGTAGCTACATAGAAAAAAAAGGAATGCATTAGTCAGACTTGACTTTTTAAATACTATTATTTCCTTGTTAATTATTTCATTATTCATTTGGGGGATGCGCAAATTGGCATTAATGTAAGAAAAAAGGATTTAAAGCTATATATTGCATTTACAACACTTTTCTTAATATGGCAAAAAATAACTGCAAAGAGGGGAAAAATAGCACAAAGTGTAAAAACTGCAATATATCTCTTGTTACCGCTTTTATATTAATGTCAGTCGTATTCCCAAAGTTGTGTGGATGTCTTGTTTGTCATCTGGCATTCATCTTGTATTTCTATTTCATTCACTATGGGGCATATTTATCAGAGGGCGATCATGGTACTGTACTGTTATCACCATTTTTGCCACAGCGTACTACATTATTGCCTTGTTACAGGTGTGTTTGATTGTTACCTGTCCTGCTGCAGCCATGTAATTATAAAGCACCCACTGGTGAAACCCTTAGCAGCAAAACACAGCTGTGCTATGGCAGTAAGGGAGCGTGCCCTGGAGAAATAAATAGATAACAGTTATGTTGTGATCATTTGCTAAATATTTCCCATGTTAGTTGATAGCTGGTCTCTGCCTACGTGTGCTGTTTACTTGTATGCACTTTATATTTGTTTTCCCAGCTTATTTCTGTTTGTTCTTGCTTCGGGTACTCTCTCTGGAACCTCTGCTTTTATGAGCAGAGTGAGTTTCACTACATTAAGTTTGTATAGAGGCTGTGCTTAGAGCATGCTAATGAGCTATGGGGCAAGAGGAAGATAGAAAGCAAACAGCCCATATTCCTCTGTGCTTTAGTTGTAATGACAGTCTCATGGCTGCAGTCCCATGGATATTTGCTTGCTAGCGTATTTGCTAGCATTGTGCTTCCTATCTGTGCTCTGATCTCCCCTTTTAACTTGCTGTTAATATACACTTTGGCATCTGTACCCATTCATTTGTGTCTGTAGCCTACTCCCTTAACATAAGTTAAAAATATTGACAGTATTTGTATTTTTCTGCAGCATACTCTGCCCCCAGCACGCCACCCGCCAATCGATCCTTTGTGGGACTTGGACCCCGTGATCCTGGGAGCATATATCAGGCACAAGTAAGAGAAAGTGTATATTGTCCTGTTATGCTAAAAATATAAACTATATATACACAATTTCTAATAGGTTATTGCTGCATTAAACATTTGCATTCAGTCTGTAAATATTATCAGCATAATTATTTAGATTTAAAGTATCAATTAGTCACAATAGTAAAACAAGCAATAATTATACGGTTCATCCAGAGCTAAGGATACACCTGCCGATCTGTCCATATGTAGTTAAAAACCATCTCCTGCATTGCATATTTAGCATACAGTAAATTGCAATAAAGCGCACCTTCATTTGCTTTGTCACCATTTACTAAAGCAGTTGCAAGTGTTGGCCCACTGAAGTCTATTTTTCAGTTGTAGTTATTACTTTTACGATATAAAAGTTTAAGGAACAAATGTAAAATAAGGTTGTTTAGAGAATTTATTTGTGGGAACTGGATGGCTAATGGAATCAACTTGTTTATTAGGTGGGGTTTTAGAAAGCATAGAAATAATTGCAAGAGGTTAGATAATAAGAAAGATGAGTACTGTAGGATTATATGATAATTTATTTGGACTAACAGTTCATTGTATAAGACAAGCTTTCGAGGGAGGGAACCTTTTCATGGAAAACTGACTCTTACATGGTCACTCACACATTTCCTGGTGCAGGAGTTTTGCAGTGCAGTGTATTAAATTATCCAGCTTCAGATGCAAAAACTACTGGGGAGAAATGCTTTTTACTATGGTATAGTACTGCATATGTAAAGATGTAATCTGACTATAGTTCCCCTTTAAACTTTTATGAAATACCCATCTCCACTAAGTTAGTACCCATAACCTGTAATATTGTTACATTCAAAGAAGGCTTTCAGGCCCTTTTTTAGCTCTTTTAGTGAATATACTAAATGTCCTCTAGACATGGAGGATGCCTATCCGCCTCATAGTTACAAGTGTTGGTATAAATAGATTATGGGAGAAATCTCTGCAGCTGTTAGCATGTCTAAAAAGAATGCAGTATGGGTTTTTATTTGCACAGATTTAAATTATTCATATACTCAAAGACAGCAACTTTATTTATATGTGAAACCATCTAAGGGCAAAATTCACAAAAGTCAAAAACAGTTTTTTTTTACTTTTTTGCCTGTTTTTCACCACAAAAACAGGCGAAAAGGTCAAAAATTACATTTTCAACCTATTTGCCCCCACTTTTTGACCGTCTTGGACGTTTTTCACCGCGAAAAGTGGGCGAAAAAGTTAAAAAAATCATTTATGACTTTTGTAAATTTCGCCCTTTATGTCATATATTCTGTTCATGTGTATAACTAAGATATAAATTATATTAGTCATTTACCCCCTAAAGCACCTTAAAACCAAAATATAAATAAAGCAGTAGAGAAAATAGATGCATTTCAGGCTCTGGAACCCTATGTAACATTAATTTGGTTTGGCAGAAAGTTAGATATATTCTCATTTTTAGTTTTTATAAAGTGAAAGTGTCATACCTAAATTCATATTCTAACTTAGTTGTATGTATGTATGTATGTATAATTTTATTTATAAAGCACCACAAATTTACACAGAGCTGTACAGTTCAGCAATACAAACATAAGACAGACATGGGAAAAGTGCATTACACAATACAAGTGAGTAACTTACAAGCATAAAAACACTTTAAGTGCCAGGTTATGACTGAC
>JAKJJM010029813.1:0-10109 GCA_021901965.1 Pipa carvalhoi
AAAAATCGTTAGGATAGTTAAGTTATACTCACTGTAAACTTGTCCCAATTTGAAGCTGTGGGAGCTGCCATCTTGTGTTCAACCTACCAATCAACTACAATAGATACGCCCCCTAAGGCCAGAGGCCCCCCCCCGCTTGCGAGTACCTCTGCTCGCACTGACAGTAAGGCTGACACAGGCAGGCTGGTAGGAGCGTGATACAGGAAGGAAGGCTGGTAGGAGGCGCTTACTTGTCAATCAAGTAAGCCACACCTCCTCCTACAGTGTTCTATCCAACACAGCCTGCAGTGTTGAGCTGACAGGCAGAGAGAGGAGGCAAAATGACAGAGAAAGGTACATTTATTTAATGGAAGTGTATTACAAAAATGTTCCTATAGACTGTCTCTATTTTATAAACTAATGTTGTTTGGAGCTGATAGGTGCACTTTAAAACCCAGTGTATTTATATCATTAGGGTTGCCATTGCCCCTTTTCTAAATAAGAATTTGGAATTCGTTAATAAACTGGTGGATCACATAAAGCCAATGCTACCACTGGCTCTTTGCTTGTGATCTGATTAAAATACCTTTTTTTGAATGTGCTTAGTCTTTAAAATGCCTCTGATCACCAGATGCGCTGTTGCAATTAATGTCAGGTCTAACAACAATTGTAATGACATATCTCAAGGGGGCCCTAGTGGGGAAATGTGAAAGACCAGAAAGCAGGACCTACTAAAATGAGGGAATAATGCAAGGCTACATAAGATAAACTTTTACATAATGTTCTTCAAGGTGTTAGTGTTGAGCCACCAAATGTTTCATAGGATTTTGGACTTTTGTCTAGATTTAAGTTGTGCTGTTATGGCAGAATTACTTATCTAGCTCATAGTGTAGCTTATCATTTCATTAATGTGGTAATTTTCAAATGTTATCCATGTGCATTGTAGGTGGGTAGAATTAACAAGGTCTGTCACATCAAGGCTTTAAAACTGTTAAACAATAGCTTTTATAGTTGAATAAATCATGTCAGTGAAATTCATTTTAAGGATCCAATTACAAGTGTACAACTTTACTATCTTGTATGTGGGTTTTAAAATGGATTGAAACCTGCTTAAAGAAGAATTAAATAAATTGAACAGTAATTCCTGGGGAAGTGGATAATGATGATTTGGAAAAGCCTACATCTTTGGAAAGCATCTATTTGTATACAGAAAAGGAGTTATCTCTTCACACAGTAAAATACAAGAGCTAAGAGTATAAAAAAAAACAGTAAATAGTTGTTAGCAGAACATTCTCCACACCGACATATATGTTATATTTATATAAATTAAAAAACCCAAGTCTCTCTAGTGACAAAGGAAAAGTTATGAAGAGATCATCAGATGTTATGGGTCAACTCACAAGAGTAACAATTTACCCTAGACCTAGGGTTACATTCTAAGTTTATTAGTTCTCTTTATATGGGTTATATGGCTTTTTTTTTTAACCTACTTTTGTAGGTTGGTTTTAACCTACTCCTTTTTTGAAGAATTATCTTGCTTAAGATTGTACACCAATCCGAATAAAACATTTTACCAGACAAGGCAAATATAACCACAAAAGTCACAGTGAAACTAGGCAAAGTTTTACCTTTTTGATAAATATCCCCTTTATATAGACGTGTGGGAATGACAGCAAAGTCGTTTAGGTACAAGGGAGCTTGACCTCTCCTCTCTATAGATATGAAATTTTTAGGTTTTCTAAAATACAAAAAAATATAACCAATACGTGCTCTATACTCCAAAAAGGTAATCGTTTACAACCCACTTCAGAAATCCTAGGGTCTGCTGTAAACTTTAGTCTTTTTAAATAAATTTTTAGGAGTCTTCAGCAGCAAAAGAGTTACAAAGCCACTGACTGCCTGAATGATGCACCATTCCCATACACCCTTAACCTCTCTTATAATCTCGTTCTTGGGTCTGTCTCCTGCCTACACCTCTCCATCTGGATAGATCCTGCTGTTTAACCCCCTCCCACCAGGGTCTCTGCATCTGGAGCAAAAATCTCTAGCGATTTAAGAGGAAGACCTAGTGACCTTTTTAACCGCCTTGTAATTCCCCTCAACTCATCCTCCGGGGCGCACACAAGGTTAATCCGGGGGAAATCAGCCAGCATTATTGGACTGATCACAGATCTTCTCATGGACTGACATGAGGAGGAGGCTGGAAAGCTTTGGATATTGGAAAGTGATAGAAATAGATAATGCAAATGCAGATATGTTCTGCAAGATCTCTACGACAAATTTATTTGTATTTCTCCCACAGTAGAATGAGGGAAGTGATATTGCCATTTTACAAGTCACTGGAGAGACCTCACCTCAAATACGGTGACTAATTTTGGAGTCCCTATCCTCAGAGAGACATCAATAAATTAGACTGTTGATAGGAGGGCAACTACATTGTGTCAAGAATATTGGTAATAGCGCTTTTTGTAAAGGTCAGCTCTTCATGCCAGCAGTGGGTTCTCCTCCAATTCCCACGGTGCATTATATATATATATATGGGGGGGGGGTGCTGCTGCAGCAGTGACCAGCAGGAAAACCCAACTGCATGTTCACTAGTTTGTCCTTTGTTCTCTACATTGATCCAAATGATGCTTTGAGTGATAGTTCTGCTATGCTGCTCCAAGTGATCCTGTGCTTAGTGGTCAGTTCAAATGATCTCTGCCCGTGTTCCCGTATGCGTCTATGCCAAACGTCACCAGTGGGGGTTAACCCTGACAGCGTGACCTGTGAGTCCCTAGCAGCAAATACCATATTCCATTGCAGGGGTTAAGGGCAACATCAGACTTTCTCCACCTGAGCCAGTCTTGTGTGTGACGTCACCCATCGAGGAATGGCTCCCAGTGGGCTCCAATCATCTCAGTCCAATGCTGATTAAGGGCAAAGTCCTAGGGACTCCTTAGACTTCATGCCTCTGTTTATCAACATCAACCCCACTGTGGGATCCACATAACCCACTTAGAAAGCCTTACTTCCTCTAGTCTAGGTGTTTAATAGTGTCACAGTACACCTTACCTCCACAAGAGGCGCACAGTCCCTTTTTCCAGCCTATTACGCCTTAGCTCTTCTTCATAACAATGACCAGGTTCCCCCTAGCTACTCTAGAGGTGTACCAGTCCTGTTTTACCCTCATGATCCATGACAAAATGGTGCACGGTCCCAAATGGATATTATATCCACATTATCATCAAAGTTCATAATACAAATTTATAAATATATTACAGCCTACAACTGCATTTCCAACCATGAATGGTGTTGGCAACACCGCTGTTGTAAAGAAGCAGAGGGCAAATGCAGGCACAAAAATAAGTATAACTTTTTTAAGAATTAAAGTAAAGCCATTTTGTTTGTTTCTGCTTATAAACAACAGTGTTTAAAGTGGAGCTGGTTGATCCAGTTAGAAACTTGTCTGTGAGTAATAGGTACCCAATCTGTTCAGCATTTTGTCATGGTTTTGTGGTAAAACTGCAAAAAAAAAAATTACAAGGTGATTCATAAACGGCGCAATCTTTCCGGTATGGGGTGCCGTTTGTTCATCGGTCATTTTGTGACATAGAGGGAATTTTGTAAGCACAAAATTAATCCATTATATTTTGTATGCACAAAATATTTCTTGCTTAAACAAATCATGGTTTATAAACACAAAATAAATTATATTATCCACAAAATACACATAAAAATTAGCTTTTAATACAAAAAGAGACGTGTAAACTTCCAGGTTGTATTTTAACAAATAATATTTATAGCACACAATAAAAACGATTTTGTGTACAACTTGTGCTATTTTCTACATAAAGAACTGCATTTTGTACACAAAATGTCATTTGATTGTACAAAATGTTATTTTGTAGTTATCTTTTATTCTGTGCACAAAATGCTGTTTTTTGTTCACAGAATACATTTCTGTACACAAAATGCTAATTTGTATGCAAAAAATGTTTAGTGCACACAGAATTTAATCTTCTGCACAAAATGGCATTTTATGCGCTAAATTTCATTTTCTATAGAAAAATATGGAAAAAAATTTTGTTTTATGCACAGAATATAATATTGCCAACATCTTAATAAGGTCTACTCTGAATTTTGTGACCAATAAAACGTTTGTTCAACAAAATTATTTTTTGTGACACAATTATTTTTTGTAGCACAGATTTTTTTTTAATTATGGTGACCTGTTGCAGTTTTGTAAACCATCTGACTATTTGTAGAATTTTGTACTACAAAATGCATTTTTTTATTGAATTGTGTAACCAATAATAGTCATGTACAAAAAAAATAAGTTTTGTGCCTCAAAACATTACTTTGTAGTATAAAATAAGTTTTTTGTCACAGAATACTTACCCCAAATATATTTACTGCCTCAAAATATATATAATTTTAATAAAGATTAGTTTACACAATAGCTTCATTTTGTGGCTCATCAAATTTTTTTGTGATACAGAATTGATTTTTGTCTTATTCACTATTATACCGTAGCAGCAAAATTATATTTTATAACACCACAAAAGCAAATTGTTGCTGCAAAATCTTTTTTTTTTAACATCAAGTCATAATTTTGTGCCCCTCAAATACTTTTTGTATTACAAAAGAATATTTTGCCACCACAAAAGTCTATGAAACTGCATAATTAATTTTAAAATGTAACATCATATTACATGCAGTGAAAATATAATTTTTTTTTTTGTTCGCAACATTCATTTTTATGTAGCACAAAACTAACATTTGGTTCACAAAATGACCAGGGAACAAACGGCACCCCATATTCCAGAGGTTCAGTTACCCATAGTAACTAATCAGCAGTCAGCAAGACCTCAGTACAGCTCCTGTTGATGAATCACCTTAATAGTGTAGTCCGCTTCTTATTTAGGGCTGTCTCATACTTCCTTTAAATCGTCTTCATCTCTCTTTATCCCTGCTCTTAGAAAACATAAGAGGGACACTTTTCAACAGGGGTAATCTTTCTAAAGGTCTAGTAAACCCACAGCAACCAATCATCTATTCACTGGTACAGGGAAACTAGAATTCAGAAAGGCGAATTCTGATTGATTGCTATGGGTTACTATACTTCTATAAACGATTGCCCCTGTTGATGAATAGCCCCCATAGACTTTCCATCCAGCAGTACCAGAAGCCTTGGTATTGTCAATTCCACTTGAGTTATTAAAAACAAATGTTTTGAGACTCCGGGAATCACAGCATGTTTTTCCAGGTAAAATGAGAGCCAGGTGAGACAGTTCTGTCATGCAGACAGAGAGTGTGTGTTAAAGGCTTACCAAAATAACCTCTAAAAGTAAACTAAGCCTTATTTGTTGTTTTATTATTAATTCCGAAACAAAAAATTATATTTGTTTTGGTATGGAATTTGGTGTTTTAGTGGCGATCATTTATTTTGGAGGAAGCACCTGCACAAATTATAATGTTTTTTTTGGAGTATCAGGTAAGTACATACACATAGAAGTCCGGTTTTAGTTGCTCTGTAGGAATCTGTTCACACACAGACGCCAGTCAGCCGAGCAGTGCGTTAACCTGCACTGATATGTGTTCCCAGCTAATATCTGCTTGTTTGTACAGACTCATTAGGAAGTAGTAAAAGTATTGCAGAGCACTGCCGGAGAAAACGTCTCCAAACGCCTGTGGGTAGAGGCCCTGAGATAAATTTACTTGTTAGGAATAACTGCTTCGCCGATTTAAATCTGAGTGAGATTGGGGATTAGCGAAAGGGTTTGCATCTGTCAAATTTGGCATGGTGAGTATGACAAGGGTTCCAAATGGAAGAAGCAGGTTCAGAAAGGAGGGGGAAGGTTTGACATCAGTCAGGATCTTATGAACATGGAGGCCATTGCCCAATTTTCCTGTAGTCATAAGGGACAACAAAGGGGCATTTTTAATATTCAGATGTTGAACTTGACATTTGCAATTTCACTTTGCAGGAATATGTGAGTCACGCTGATAAACACCTGTTAAAGCTGGCAAGTGCAGATTTAGTCCCAGGGTCGAGGCTTTGGTCCTCTACTGGCTTCTGCGCTATTTTGTTGGTCCAAAAAGTATGGAGATAAATGGAAAAGGTAGTTGGGAACACTATGCTGTGTGCAAAATGTTGCTAAGGTTAAGAGGGCAAATCCTGTCTGGGGCAGTTTCCAACATGGCAACCATTTTGAAAGCCGCATGCAGGATGGCATACCCAACCAATGTTTTCCATTTATTCAGATGTCTCCATACCTTTTAACCAACTTGTATTTTTGCCCTGGTACCCCGAATGCCAGGTAACTGTCTAGCCATAGTGCAGTTACATTTTATTTATGACTTTTACTACTCAGATCAGAAAACTCTCTCATTGGCCAAACCCTAGTCAGGGTATAAATGTGCTATCTGCATCTGGACCTAATACAGTATTGTTTGGGTGTCAGAGGCCTTATTCCTACCTCAGATAGCACTTTCATTACTCAACTCATTATGAAGCTGTGAAATGCGTGGACCACTTGGGTGTTTCAAACAGCTGCGCTTGTAAACTTCAAAATTCAAAAAACATATTTCTTGTATGTTCTCCACTTTCTGGGTGGGTCTTTTATTAATGTGTGAACTGATGTTCTCGCCTTTAACTGCTGCTGGACACGTTTTACTTTATTCACAGGGCTGAAGCCAAAATCAGCATACGATGAACGCATGATCGAGTATATCATTGTTATTATTACCCTGTCTACTTAGTGATAGGTTTCCCTTGTACCAAACGTTCTCACTGTACCTTCCAATGTCTATTCTTTTCTAAAATAAAATATAGTAACCCACATGACCAGTATTCTGAAAATAACGGCATTACAGCAATAATGCAGATATAGCAGGAAATGGGCAGAGTGCATCTTGGGAATGAAATGAATAATGATTGGTATTGTCCCACTGGAAAACCACATGGGCAGCTAGTCTTGTCCCACTCTTAACAGGATCCATAAACAGGGTTATTCTCTAAAGTGAGAAATCGACTGTCAAATTAGCAAACAACGGATTCCCATAGTAAATCCGCGACTGCGACAATTCTCCCATTATAAAGTCGCGACCGTGACAATTTTTAAAGTTCCAACTTTGAGAACATTTCCTTTGTAAAGTCGCGACTGCGACAATATTCTCAATGTAAAGTTGCGACTGCGACAATATTCTCAATGTGACAGTAACAGTCTATTGCGACTGTCTTTAGCTGGCGAATTTGCACCTTTACACAACAATTCGGACTTTACAGAATGACCCCCTTAGGGCCAGATTCTGTAAAGTCCGAAGTGTCACGGAAATGCCTTTGCGAAGGCATTTCCGCTAAGTGCATGAGGCGTGCCGCTCAAATAGTCGCGGTCGCGCTTCATGCACTTCAAGAGCAGGTGAACAGAGCGGCCGCTCTACCACTCTGTTCACCTGCTCTTGAAGTGCATGAAGCGCGACTATTTGAGCGGCGCTCCTCATGAACTTCACGGAAATGCCTTCGCAAAGGCATTTCCGCGACACTTCAGACTTTACGGAATCTGGCCCATAGTCTTTTAGTTAAAGAGTTTCACCCCAGTGTGTAAATGAACAGTAGAAGGAATTGCAGTGAATCAATGTAGCTTAGCTGCAGATTTATTTCTACAATAACTTGTTTCCAGCATGATAGCCCAGTTTTAGGTGTGCAAGACCATTTAAACTATGTCAATCTCCACCCACCAATGGTGGCAAAGGGATAAAGTCTTTACCCCCAGTTGAATGTTCAGTCAAGTCCATAACAAGAAATTCTTTACAGTACCCAGGGTATTGTAGCTGCTTCATAATAAAAATATTTATATATATATATAACTTGAGGTTGAGTCCAAAAAAACCTTGGTACTACCCAAATGGCAGACTTAAGAACTTGCCGGGTTTTACCCAGAGACTCAGGTTGTGCAAAGCAAATATCAGGTCTTCGGGAAACCCGCAAGTGCTCCAGACTGGTAACGGTAATCCCACCCATTCCACTCAAACCCTACCCCTCAACGCCCTGCCCCCGTAGCAACCTGAGGAAGGGGATCTATGGATGGTAAGTGCCTTCAAAATTCCCAGGTATGCAGGTTGTGGATATTATGGGCAGCAGTGAGGTAGAGCAACTGCATCCCCTGGGGTTACAGGTTTGGTCACAGCTGCAACCTCTATAGTTCTCTGCTAACTTTACTTGTGGCTCCACCCATCTCCATTCTATTCCTGCCCTGTTGTGCCCCCAAACTAAATGTATTTGCTGAAATTAATATAATTCCGCCCCACTGTGAAGCAATTCGCATCCCTAACAATCTTCAGGCAATTAGTGTCCAGAAAGTCCCCAGGTATTCCCAACAGGCCTACCTGGGCTTAAAAGTAAATAATTGCCTACAGACCATATTTAGGGAATATGAAGCAACCAGTTAAATAGTGGAATAAACAAAAACAATTTCACCACAGCATATTGGCCAAAAGGCTAACTACTATAAACCAGCACATGAACTTTTACTATGCCGGAGTCTACAAAGCAATACAATGGTTTATATAGTTCTGCACAAATAATACAGATACACCAGTCCGTGGGCATCTGGAATGAAGGCAAGTGCCCTCCTTGGAGACTGCAACAGTCCATGACCTCCTTACCCCAGAGGGGCACAACAGAAACCTCACCATGCACCCCCTGTCCAGCTAATGGATGGCAGCTGCCATCCCCAATACACCGCTCTCCTTTAAAATCTTTTTCTGTTGCCCATGGGCTGGTTTTCCAGCATCATACACAGACTTTTCATCATCGCTACTGCGTAAATATTGTCGTTTTTATGGATTTGGAAAACTTTCGCACAAAATAATTCCAGCAAGTTTATCTTTGTTCTATATTTGTACGCGTGCGCCTGCGCGCGAACTGTACTTTAAATAATGTTTTTCTTCTTCATATAAAGATCACGACAGTCTTGTGTAGATACAAGTAAAGCGGAGCAATTTATCCCTGTACCGCTTTCATCCCTAAGATAAAAGCAATGCGGAGATGTTAGCTGGTCTCATTCCACCACCGCGTCACGCAGTACAGAAAGCGCAGTGCCATCTCTGAGGGATTTTATTCATCTCTCTCTGAACACATCTGCTGGAGCTTGGTACACGGACACCCTATTCAAATGACTCTGTACAGAGGTTGGAAAAGCAGATGCTCCACTGAGAGATGTTCTGCAATGTAAACAATGGTGTGTGTGTGTGCGCATTAACCTCTTCGCTGCTTCTGGTGGTATAGTGTATAGGTCTAATGCTTTGACTATATCTCACAACTGAATTCCACAGGCATAAAAATGCCCTGTGGTATACTGTCGCTGCACAGACCTGTTAGATTTACCATGTAATCGAGTATACCCTACCAAAGGCTGAGCACTACCATTTTAATTGTAAATCACATAACAGACACTTTAAGAGGAGTGGTCAGTACATCAACAAATCGATGTTTCTTCTTGGTAACAATCAGTTTTCATATGGGATAAAATCTTTGACTGAAAAGAAGAGCGACTAAGCAGAGATCCTTTGCTTTCCAGTCAGCTGTGACTCCGGTTTCTGTCCAGCAGACAGCATGATTAATTTGATTTTATAAAACAAAAATTAGGTTAAAGAATTA
This sequence comes from Pipa carvalhoi, assembly GCA_021901965.1. Lineage (NCBI taxonomy): Eukaryota > Metazoa > Chordata > Amphibia > Anura > Pipidae > Pipa > Pipa carvalhoi. Next base: position 9,623 of record JAKJJM010029813.1, read on the forward strand.
AAGGTAAGTCACATGGGCGTGTAAGAACACCATGGCTTTTTACGTCATATCCACAGATCTCCGGTTCACCCTACACTGTTGGAGCAAGGCCACAAGCTTCATGACCACATCCACTTTTTCAGATAGTAGTTGTGATCTCATGGCCTCAGCATCTACTTCAGCTTGATGGGTCCTTATATGTACTGAATGGTTTCCCTTAAAGAGTAGCTTATGGTACAGGCTGGCTGGAAGGCATGCTAAATTCTAGCCAACCTCCCCATCCCCCAATCAATAAGCATATTGAATTACCTAAAGCTGCCATATTCTTCTATTTCACTCTAATATTGAAAACGTCCGCAGCTTAGAGAGGAGGCATGCCAGCCAGCCTGTGACTTTAGCTACCCTTTTAAAGAAGAACTATAGTGCCAATATAACTGCCCACATACATATAAAACTCCTTCATACTAAGCCAATTGCTACCACAAATAGTTAAAAAAAAGTTTAGGGA
>JAKJJM010029823.1:0-24581 GCA_021901965.1 Pipa carvalhoi
ATATTTGTACCGAATAAATCCGTAGCCATTATAATTTATGGCTACGGATCGGTACAAATACCCGATTTCCATATTATGGAAATCGAGAAACACCGATTTCCATAGTATGGAAATGGGGACTGCCCATATTAAGCCCGAAAAGACTCCGGTGGAGTCTTTTCGAGCTTAATAAATACCGACTTTAAAAAGGAATTGTCAAAGCTGGAACTTTTAAAAAAATTGTCAAGGTCACTTATAATGGGAGAATTGTCGCGGTCGTAACTTTATAATGGTAATCTGCTGTCTGCGATTTCGACAGTCGAATTCTCACTTTACAGAATAAACCCCTCAGTGTTATAAGTATAGATAACTCAAGTAGGGAAAAGCTGCAGATAACATTTTGTTCTTATGGATTGTGTCAAATGACAAAATCATCTCTGCTACAAGATTATAATTATATTTTGCCCACAAACCATTTGTACACTGTTTTGTTGTTTTTTTATTTGATTTTTCTTTGTTTTTTTTTGCAGTAAAGTAGTTTGGGGGAGCAAGATCTGAAAACGAGGACAATGATTATTTGAATATGAGATTTGTTGTGGAAATGCACTTAAATAATTTAACCAAAGAATGCAGAGAATTAAATACATTTCGAGGCATATTTATCAAAAAGTGAATTTGCCTCTTGAAGTCAAGACAATGCAACAATTTGCCCATATTGTAACAAGACAGCTGTATACATATTCACTAAACAGTGTATTGTTGTGGCTGTAGAGTGACTTGACACAAATTGTCACAGTGATTTCTGAGCGCAATCAGGGAAATGGTAGCAGCAGTTTACTGTAGCGTATTAGCCATGAATAGGTGTATTGTAGTGAAGTGATGACCTCTTTACTTGGACCTGTTAAAAGGAGATTTCCATTTATTTTAAGTGCTGATGGAATGGACCAGTTTTTCTTTGACTTTGACAGATAAAAATAGCTTATTTAAGTATACCGAGGGGAAATGGTACAGAAATATGGCCAGTCAATAGTAAAGGGTGGTTAAAAGTGAAATACCTGTATAATAAAATAATAAGGACAACATTGCAGAGGAAAGATTTCTTTTGAGTAAGTTTTTAAAGGGAATACACCTTAGAGCTAGGGGGAATGGAAAAAGGGAAACCATATTTTAACATTGACGTTAATAGAAGGGTCTGTGATATTTCTGTATTAATGGAAATAAAGAAATATAGAATTAATGGAAATATAGGGGGGTTTAATAAAATAATCTTCAGACATAAATTCAGAATACAAATGGTAGATAAGAAAAAGGGTTTCTCATGAGACGAGAGTATGTCTACACTTTGGACTGATTTATTTATATTTTGTCATATATTTGGCCATTTATGCCAAAAAAAAATGTAACTATGAATTTTTCGAGATAATTACCATCTATTTAAGGATTGGCTCTGGGTATGTCCCAGCCATATTTCTTTCCCCTGGTACACATCAAAAATCCAGTTTATACCACTAAATAGGGATGGTTTGGGGAGCTGTATCTGGGGAACCAGTTAAAAACTGCATGGTAGAGCTTGTAGGAAACTTAACAGAGGGATACTACCCAGTGTTTTTTAGAGCATTCATTTACTTGAAATAAGCAGATATGTTAAATGGATAAACTTCCGCTTCAAAATACTCCTGTGTGCGGACAGAAATAACAGCATCGATCACCACACGGTTTGAAAAATCAATCTGTTCATGCCTGTGTTAATCGCCCGTGTACAATGAACAGACAACAAAAAAGTATAAGTTACTCATTTGTTTATTATGTAAGTCTATTAAGGTCTGTCTTTCATGTATACACAATACAAGGTTCAAGCAGTATTTGATCACATTATAATATATGCACGTAATTCTGTTCAGTCATGGAAAACTCACCATCAAAGGCTCTGAAAAGTCTGGCATTTGTCCGACCAGGAGCCCTGCCAGACTGCATATGAGCATGAGAAGCAAACAGACTGCCAAAACAGGAAGCGGCCATTCAGTGATTAGCTGAGAATAGCTAAAAATAAAGCATAAGAGATTTGCTTAGCAACCCAGGGAGTAAACTGCATGTACCATGCACAGTGATGTGACAACTGTGGGCTTTACTTCATGCTCAACCCAATAGTCCATTCCTTTGTAGAGTTGGATGTAAAAAAAATACAAAAGTGCAGTCAGTAAAGACAAGTTAATTAGTAGCGGGTGTCTATTAAATTATATATCCGAAGAAACAATAGAGAACCACCCTGTTCCATAAAGTTGTTATATTCCAAAGTTGACTACCCATAATAACCTTAAGCGCCATTTTGAATCCAATCCATGAAATGATGCAAGCAACGGAAGGATTTTCTGAATAGGCAGCTTTTTACCCCTTCTACTATGCATTTAATTAGCCTGAAACAAAAGTTACATTTGTTGGCACCAACTGTCGGAGAGATGTTAGGGGGTTATTCTCTAAAGTGAGAATTCGACTGTCGAATTCTCAAACAACGGATTCCCATAGCAAAACTGCGACTGTGACAATTCTCCCATTATAAAGTTGCGACCGCAACAATTTTTAAAATAACGACTTTGACAACATTTCCTTTTTAAAGTCGCGACTGCGACAACATTCTCATTATAAAGTTGCAACTGCGACAGTAGCAGTCTATTGCGACTGTCTTTAGCTGGTGAATTCGCACCTTTACATGACAATTTGGACTTTAGAGAATAACCCCCTTTGAGTTAATATTGCTAGATATGAATCATTAGTCTAGACTTGGGGCCAGATTCCGGAAAGTCCGAATCTGTGTGAGCGAATATATTTTAGCGAGCTTTTGAGGCTCGGCGCCGAAATTGTCGTGGACACGCTTCAATATGCTTGAAGAACAGGCGAGCAGAGTTTTGTCTGCCGTTGTTTGCCTGTTCTTCAAGCATATTGAAACGTGCCCACGACAATTTCGGCGCCGCGCCTCAATAGCTCGTTAAAATGTATTCGCTCGCACAGATTCAGACTTTCCGGAATCTGGTCCTTGGTCTTACAGGATATATAACTATAACTAAGTACACATCAAATTCATCTATATAAACATTTATAAAATCTTAGGTGCCATAACTAGCACAGCGCTGTTAACAACCATATCCGAAATTAATTTATTAAAGGGAGAAAATTTGGTGTGACGCTGCTTCAGTTTATATTTTGATTTTAGTTTCTGAAATTAACTGAACTTTGAAATTACAGCTTAAAATGAAGCAGGAAATCGGAGGCAGATATATACTTCTAAACTCCAGTTTTGACTGCACTGTTATTCGCCATTTCCGCGTGTGTATTTAGAAAAGGCAGGGCTTTAACACATACCTTTTTGGGATCCTGAAAGCTTTAGAATGACTTGAAAATGAGATAAAAGGAAACAATTAATGCCAATTTTACATGCCAAAGGTTTTTCCAATAAAAATCCTGAATTTTTTTTAAATAGAAAAAATATGAAATCTGCAAATTGAACTAGAAAAAAATGCGTTAATTAAAGGGACACTAAAGGTTCCTTTAAATTAAGTTATATAATATATATAATATAACGATTGGCCAGCACCTGAAAGACTTATCCAGCACCTCCAATACTGGCATTTACTTACCAATGAATGAAATTTAGCATAGAGCTACCTGTAATAGTAAACAGTAATAGAGGCTTGCAATTGGCAGCTTCTGGCCTTCTGGCCCCTCCTCCCATCACTAACAGGGCATGCATTCCCTGAAACTTAGTAAAGAGGCAGGGGTGCATGCTCAGTTAAAAATGACATAAAATAATAAATTGCAATTGCAAATTGGTATAGCTCCCCACAATGTACAGCATTATGAATATAATTTAAAGTGACCCTATTCCCTTTTTGGGGGGGGCAATCATCTTGTAAGCTAAATAGTATGTAATTATTAGTGTGTTGTAGACAGCAGTATTCTAAGAATTGTTTTGCAGCTTTTTAACAAATTTTACAAGTATTGTTGTAGTTTTCTTACATTAAGGCCAGGGTCACACTAGTTGTTTTTCAGCTGAGCTTTTTTTAATTAGGCGCATTAATGTCTATGGTGCAAAACACAATAGCCTGTGTGGATTATCCCACAGGAAAGAATGAATACTGTATTTCCTGTTCAGCTGAAAAACATCTAGTGTGACCCCGGCCTTAATCGTTTGCTCGGGTCTGTTAACATCCAGACATTGAGTGAAGTATAAACTATAAAAGCGACGGTACAGAGCCTGAACAACAAGATAAGTACTGCAAAAGTATTATAAATTAAAAAAAGCCAAGCCTCAGATTCATTAATATAAAGGTTGGAAAGAATCAGTCACCCTGGGGCGAAGCAAAACAAAATCAAATTGTTCTAAATCCATGAAAACAAAAAAGGTCAGCTGTCTTGGAAAACCACTGTCTACATCATACTAAAATAAAATCTAAAGGTGGACAAACCCCTTTAAACATACGGACTGCTGCTTCCCTCGACACTGCAAGCCCACATGGTTGGAAGCTTTCAAAGTTGAGAGGAAGCTGTTATTTCAGTTCCTTCCGCTGGAATTGGATTGTCCTAAATGCTAAAATTGAAGGAGTAGCAGTGTCTTATTTCTGTGAAGGAGAATGTTTCCTGTTGTCATGAAAGCACTCAGGGAACATTAGCAGTGCTCAGCTCACCAGGTTTCAGAATTGGACAAAAACATATGCATCTTACTAGGAAGGACAAGTACCTCACAGAGACAACATGGCGCTGCATAGGCTGGGAAGTCTTCTGGTCATTTTCCCACTGCTTCCAGAGACAGTCAGTAGTTTGATTAGAAGCCTCACTAGGAGGGTCTACACTGGAGCGGTGGGAACACAGTCTTCCCCTTCCTTCATGACCTGATAAATGGGGATTACAGTAGCTTGCTTTGCACTCTTCACTGTTGCATTGACAACACTTGACATCCTGGTGTATGCTCTCTGGACGAGATGCCACCTCTCCATTGGATCTATTCAAAGTAGGATAGTAGCAGTAGGTAGAGGAAGGCAATCTGTCTCTCGCAAAACTTGGCGACTCCTGCAGTAAGTTATGGTGAACCTCCTGCGCAATCACAGGACTGCACACCGGCTCCGTGCAATATTCACCATCTATGAGCAGCCTGAAGAAAGAAGCCATAGAAATTAAAATGGGACAGTTTTCTCTGATATCCTTTAAACTTACAGGTCAATGACAAAAACACAATAGAAATACAAATCATTTTTGCACCTACAAAACATTTTCTGTAAGGGGAAAAGGTTCACTACCTCACTTCTATATGGAGTTCTACCTTTCCTTCAGTCATTTGCTAATTAGCCATTGCAATATATGTGATCAACAGCTGTCTCAATACACTGGCTAGTGAATCATCTAAAATACGGAATGTGAATATACCTGTCAAATATTGGCATAACATGTGACCAATTTGTAATTTGGGCATTTCTGCTAATAAGTAATTTGATCTCTGGTGCTGGATGTTATTATGATGTATCACCTAATGTACAAATGCATGATAGCATAATATTATATTATATCATATCATCATGGATATTTCAGAGAGGCTAATTATTATTGTTAAAATGTTGCATTACTGTTTAAAAAAATACATTTTAAAACTGAAAAATCCACCATTGGTCATGACAAAAGGAAGTTACAGGGGTCCATATTTAAACAGGCCTCAAACCCTAATTATACAGTTGTAGGGGTTCGGTAATATAGCCCTATCTTCCTCCCTACTGTTTGGAGTATTTTGGGTTATTTCCCCAGTCATCTATGAGCCTCCAGCCAATGGGAGAGTTGTCCATATGGATTGACCTTATCCATCATCTAACCTTGTACTAGGAAGTAAACCTAAGAACTGAGAAGGCAGTGTAAATCTGAGAGACCTGATGCTAATAAAAGGAAAATGATGAATATTAGACAGAGAAGCAGCTTCTGTGGAGGGTGAAGCAGGTAGGCACCATAACAGACAGCTCAAAATCCAACCAGGAATATGAGAGGAATAGAGGGGTATTGGTAGACATTCATACCCCAGTTAGGGTTGAACCATCCATTATGGAACCCCATCCATATGAATATCCTGCAAGAAATAATGCCAGTTCTGAGAGTCTGCACATATCCTCTGTGGAAGCATCATATTGCAAACCTGTTAATAACTGTTTGTAGGCTAGAGTAAGGATTACTGCTGCACTGCTATTTGTCTGATTTTGGTTTTTGTTAAACCTTTATATTTTAACTATCCCAGGTGACCATTTTTTTGTATATCAGTTGTTCCTGGTTCAAATATGGGCAAAACCACCCCTTGATGTGATGAGCTAGTACTGGAAACCAGAATGTAAGCTCGGTGCAAACTCTGGAGATTCATGGGGTACTGGGAGTTGTAGCATGTCTGCAGGGTATTGGGCCTAGTTATTTCTGATGGACATAGGTCATTGTATATGGGTATGTGTGAGAGGCACTAGGTATGCTATCTGAGTATCTGCTCTTTCCACTAGGGCTCTGATAGAAAAGTGCATTGTTTGTATAGGTCTGATAGGTAATCCCTTAATGTAAAAGACAATTTTCGTTATCTTTGGGGAAAAAATTTTCCAAAAAATTCCTTCCTGACTCTGTAGGGACAAATGTGTTATGAGGGCGGGCACTGGCTGGTCCCCATGCGTGAACAATTTGGTTGTGGTTAGGGTTGTTATTTAGCTTTGTTTATAACAGCATCAACCTTTCTCGAATACCCAATTCCTTTTATCACTCATAGAGTTAGAAGGTTGCTCCACCTTATAATATCAAAGAAAATAGTCTGTTGTACTCCAAGCATGCCAGGCTTAGATACCTATTTCGTGGATGCTGATGTCTGTGAGGTGCATGTGGATTTTTCTAGGAGATGCTCAGTGCCTTCTAAGAGACACAGAAAACTCAAACCGAACATTGGAAGATTTGCCCATTGTCCTTCTGCAGGGTCTGTAAGTTCCTCTAGCAAAACTGATGTGGGATCTGTGTCAGTTTATTATGAAGACCTGTTTATCTGAGGTAGGTTTCTGGAGAGGCTATGGGAAGATGATTGTAAATGTTATATTTTGCTATATTATGTTTCTCTACTAATAGTGTTAAATCACATTGTTTTATGTGTTTTGTAATCCTGGGAACCCTAAATAGAAGTGGTTAGGTGAGCCAGGAGGTCACCATTCTTTTCCAGGGGGTGTGTGTAGAGGACTGGTGTCACAGCTTTGTCCTCTATTGTCCACTATCTACAATTACTGAAGCATATTTAATTAGATGTGGTAAAAAAGCCCTTAATTATTTCATCCTATTATCATACCTCAAACTTATGCCCTATCTCTACCTTGGAAAAATCACTGTGCAAACATAAACAATAAATTAACTAAATAATAAGATACATTTTAGTTCCAAAGTTAGCACAAAGAAACAAAAACTCCCCCAGTGGCATGAAGCTAGCTGGTAAACTCATTAGCTTCTGGGCATGAAGTCAATTTCTCAGGATAACACAGAATCTATGTTCCTTCATTTAATGAGCTGAGTACAAATATGCCAATGGAATAGATCAAACCCATAAAACAGTTTAATCCTTAAATGCCCTGGAGCCCTACTTTCAGCTTTAATATACCAGCCGAGACAATGTACAAGGAATCAAAGTTTTTGGTATTTAGGGAAATGAGTCTACACATCTGTTTGTTTCAAGTGAAATTCACTACCCTTGTTGCAGCACAATGTATACAAGCTACTGGATTACAATATCTGGTAAAGAAATTTTCTCTCATATTTATATTGTCCCTGATACCACAGGTACAGAGAAAACACATCAAGGGCAAAATGTATTAAGCCCGAAAAGACTCGATTCGAGTCTTTTCAAGCTTAATCTCGCGAGATTCTCGTGGGAGAATTCTCGCTAGATCATCCAGCGGGGATCTCACATTCGCTTTTCCGCAATCGGGTCTTTCGCCCGAAAGGTAGCCAGAAGTTCTATGGCTACTAAACTTTTGGGGCGACAGACCCGATTGCGGAGAAGGGCAATCGAGATTCTCGTGGATGATCTCGTGAAAATCTCTCCAGATTAAGCCCGAAAAGACTCGAATCGAATCTTTTCGGGCTTAATAAATTTCGCCCCAAATGTTTAGTTTAATTTATAAATTGATAGTAATTGTGTGATATAGCCATAAGGGGTCATTTACACAACTGTGACATTTGTGTAATTATTACCTGTATTTCGGATTTTTAGGGCTGAATTCACAGGCTGAGTACTAACCAGCTGAAATTATCATGATGATACTAGTGCTAGCTGTCTCTTGGTACCAGTTTGCAAAGATGGGCAATGCTTAGACAAGATTCAATGTGAACCTAGGTAACCTGGGGCCAAAATGCACCCTCCACCAGCAGTTCCCACCCATTGAGCCCCATACAGTGCAGTAGTACCTCCATATAGTGCCCCATAGTGCAGCAGTACCAACCATATAGCATACTTTGCAAGTTTGTGGTGTGCACAGTGTTCCACATTACATTTTGAAAGTGTTGGCCCGTCCCTAACCATGTCCCCTTTCCAAAAGTGTGCTGACCCCACCCTCTCTTTCCCACACTCTGCTGCCTCCTCTGTAGCACTGAGACTGCTCTCTGGTTTCCCTACTGGTGCTCCCCTCAGTTTGGCTTCACTATGACTTAGAACTGGAACAGGGGAAGGGGATGCCCAGGACAGTGAGGCAAAGAACCCAAAACATAATTGTCCTGCAGCAAGCAGCAGTGCCCCCACTTCAGCAGTATATGGCTGTACTCTAGGCAGCTGCCTATGCTGCCTACCCATAGTCCTAGCCCTGGCTATGCTAGGCTATCCTTAGGGATAGAAACTCGAAGACATAATTATTATAATATGAAAAGAATTGAAAGAAATAAAATGTTGTTTTTTTTAAATATCTTGACATGGAATTACGCATTTTTGTAGGCGAACGAGTTCATAAATACTGTAAGCATTTTAAAATATCTTCAATAAGGCATAGCTGAAGCACAGCACTTATTTAAAGTATTTAAACAAACCCGTTTAACATAAGTAAAATAGCTTATTAACAAAAATACTTCAGTACTTGAAAAAAAAAAATTCTTCAATTGAAAATGTATAATTTAGCAGTTCTAGTAAAACTACATTTTCCGTCTAATTGGCCAAATGTATTTTTGATGGAACTTTCCCTTTAAAATTGTCTCCAGGAAAACACCCCCAAGTGAAGATCCATTTTAAAATTACACACTAGAAAGATCAAAGCAACATTGACGTTCAAAGTGCCTAGCAACGATCTATGTGACCGGCTCATTTAAGCAGATGTATGAACAGCATAATCGGGATACTTTCTCCGGATAAACATAGCTTACAGATTGGGAGCTAAATTGGGTGCTGTATTAGATCATTTGTGAAATTAAAGATCTTACCTACTGTTTAAAAAAAGAAAAGAAGAGTAAAAGATGTTTTTATTAGACATGGGTGATGTTTTTTAATTTATTTAAGTAGTTTAAGTAGTTTAAAACAGCGAGAAAGAACAGGTAAATCAAAGTAACGATGTAAAAAATTCAAAACATATACAACTATCTGTTACGTTAAAAAATATTGTTGAGGTTTAATTTAAAAAACAGATGTTGGAAGTTTACAATATCCTTTACTTACGATTTATGTTTTATTTTATTTCTGTGTTTGGAAAAATCAATAAAAAGAAATAAACAAAAAAACTGTGAGAAAAACACGGTCCGTTTAAATATTCAGTAAATGAAATGTATTTAACAAACAGATTGCCTTAACTGAATCTACTACACCGGTGAGTCATAATGCACCTTGAATGGCTAAAAACCTATTTAGATATGCGTCAGCATAATGATATCTTGTAAAACATGGTGAAACCACAAATGGATCCAGAGTAATTCATCTCAAGTAGCAGAACTACTCTACACCGGTCCTCATTTCTGTGGGCCCGATACAGGATCACAACCCTCCCACCACAACATCGTTCCCTTCTTATTCCCCCCCGGGGACCAAATTAAAGACACTTATTAGGATCTGGGTAGTGCAGACACTGCAGAACTGCAATGGGGTTGGTCCTGACAGAGCAGCTGAGCCCTCTGGGGGATTGGGCTGAGTTGCAACTGCTGCAACCCCTTTTGCTATGTCCCTGGTAACTCCATCTTAAGCTCACATAGTACTGACATGTTCAATTAATTGTATTAATTATTTGTTTGTAGCTAGGAGGGTGACATTTTCATACTGAGGATATGGGTTCAGGCCACTGATTTATTACATTTGCTGTGTGTGTGTGAAACGCATGGTAAATGCTACTTGACTGTTAATTGTGAAAAGTGATAAAATATTAATATATATAGTGCTGTGTGTTATGCATTTTATTACATGTTTACTAATATTGCCCTCATTTGTTAAACTTAGCTCTCTGCATGAAGGTTTGCCGGAGGGTATTAAATAAAGATAACTCGGGACCCCCATACTAAGGAAAGAAGAAGGAAAAACAAAAACAAAAAAAAACCATTGTATTAGAAAATTGTTTATTTTAGGCTAAACAGGAAAATACTAAAAATGTACATTTTTGCCTGAAGTGCCTAATATAAAGACAGGAGAACTTTTACAAAAACAGAGATAAATAGTCAAATAAGGGGAAAGTGGGGTTTCATATGACAAGAGAAAGTCCGTTATAAAGGTTCACTAGATGTAATTTCCCATTGTAACCAAACTGTTTGAACAGTGTCCTTGTTTGTATGATCCTATTTGGACCAGTGGAGGCTCTCCTTTAACCTAAAAGCCAAGTATGAGTAGAGATGAATGTAGTCTCAAGGGAGCCAAACAATCTGTGGTGGTGCAAAAAATAAAAAGAACGGGGAAAAAACCCCTAGTGTATCACTGTGACTTTGATGTGCATAAAAGTGCTAAAAAATAGTTATATTAATATCAATTTTGTGGATAAATGGTGACATCCACTGCTCGTGGAGGTGTGAGTCCCCCTCAGGGGAATGTGCTCACCAAATACTCTGTGGAGTGTCAGGCTTGTTCAATAAGTGGTCAGTCGCCTTGTACCCAATGGTTTAGCTAAACGAGGAGTTAAATATAGCTTCAATAAAATAGTCCTAGGCGGATTTGACAGATCCCTTAGTCCTAGACAGATATCACTAGTCCCAGTGCTATTTGTGCACTTATTTGTTGATTTTTTATCACTTGAGATTTTTTATATTTCTACATCTTATGGTACAACACAGTTTCCATTCACTTTATATCACTTTTATTGTGTATCTTAAGGTAATACACTAGGGTTTTTTTTCCCCCATTCTTTTCATTTTTTGTGCCACCACAGATTGTTTGGCTCCCTTGAGACTACATTCATCCTTACAGTAAAGGCTTTGGGACAGTTGGCCTTCGTGGATCTTGGCGCATCCATTTTATTGGACTTCTTCTGAGACTGTATTTGTTTAATGACAGGTGTCATTGACATTGATCTCATTTATTTGGGTGCTACGTTTATTGATAGGTTTGTACTTATCGATATTTACCAAGTATGAGTACTCTAAGGGGGATATTTAAAAAACCATTTAAACCTTTTCGATCTGTTTTGCCATGAATTCATTTCCATTTCAATGTTCTTTTCCATTCTGCTGATTTATTAAGGACCGATAACAAATTTTCAGCATCTGAAAGAATTGTTACCCCCGAGTAAGTATCGATCAGTTGTAAAGCATCACACTTTCTATTGGGTTCATCTCCCATTTTAGATTGGTATCAATATCCATTCTTCAATGGAAATACTTTTTTGACTGTGGCTAAGTGACAGGACCAACTCCATAGCAAATAATAGTTTATAGAAGCCTCAGGCAGGCAAATACTTTTGCTTAATAAAATGTGCTTTGAACAGCTCTTTAAACAGGCAAAAACCAGTGATATCGATATAAAAGGCTTTTTCTCCAGGGTTATCTAGTCGAAAAACTTTTTGAGTTTTATAAATAGCCCCTTAAAAGTTGTTGGTGTGATCAGTAAGGAAAAAAGATTAGGTTGGGAAAATAAAACATACTAGTGATCAAACAGGTTATGAATGAAAAGGTAAGTATTATATTTTATTTTTACAGCTGTGGCATTTATGATGTTGATTTTTTGGGAGGATGATTTGAAATATCAATCAAACCTGTAAAACAGGTATTGCATTAGAGAAAGTCCTGACTATGATCCTCATTGACTAAAGTCTGAATAGTCACATAAAACTCTGAATTCACGTCTGTTCTCCACTTCCCTATGTTCTCTTATTGAGCAAAGTCTGCCAAGTGGCAAATTCGCAACCAATTTAAGCGACTACGCAAGTTGGGAACTTACTGAGCACTTTGCATCATTTTGAGAGCACAGGAACTTCTACTATTTACTAAGCAGAGGAGTGGTGTAAAGGAGTAAATGCCACTAGGGGAACTGCTCCAAATTCACCTGTTTGACATCACCACTTCAGGCTGGCGAATTGGGGGGTTGATGGCAGGGCTCCAGTGTTGCATAAGGCAACTATTTATTCAAAAGTGACAATGGCGACTGCGACTAAGTGACAACATGACCTAGGGACACAGTGACAGAAATAGATAGAATATTCACAGAATACAGTTAGTGGGATATGATGAGACTGACATCACTGCCCTTCACTTGTCGAATTCGCCTCACTCCGCATGACTTCTCATCCTACTTCTATCTGACTGACTACGCCACACTACGCATTCGACAGTGTTCGCCACTGTCTGCCCATTCGGCAAGTGTATTTGCAGCTTAGTCAGTCCTGAGAAGCGAATTTGCGACTATTTTGGTGATGAATTGAAGCAAAGTGAATTCGACAGGTGAATTCACACTTTGGTCAGCGAGGCGCTATATGTTAATCCTGTCTACTTGGAATTCCAGTTTTGTACGTTGAATTTGCACTTCAAAAAGTGGCATGAAATTTATATTTAACTGGACAAATCTGGAATCCCCTCATGGGACTTTCTGACCTTGAACATGAAATTCAGTTAATAACAATAGCACTAATACGGACTTGATGGGTTAGTTGTTATGGAGACGATCAGTGAAGTCTGCATTCAGCAAAGACATAAACAAACAATTCCAATAAAAGGTTAAGGGACCATATTACCAGTCTCTGAACTGCAGAACAGATTTAAACTACCTAATATGATACTCTTCAATTGTGTTATGCAGCATAAACTCAGATTCCTTATACTGTACAATACCAGGTGTTTACCAGGTTTAACATTTATTTATACATTAAAGGAGAACTATACCCTTATTTTAAATATAGTTAATTGCGCACAGCATCAGTACCCTACCTGTACTGAGGCACAATCAGCTTTTCTGGACTTTCCTAAGTCTAAGATCGTGAGATGAAATTTTGCCGGCTGCAGCTCTTTTACCCCCTTTGTATGTGATGTCAATCATCACATAATACCTGCCCCCTTGTAAATTTCTCTGAAACAGCCCTAAAGCACATGCGCAGATCAATTTTTCGAACATAGGATTGTGAGATGAATGTTGATTGTGCCTCAGTACAGGTAGTGTACTTATTCTGGGCCCAGTCAGCTATATTTAAATTAAGGGTATAGTTCTCCTTTAAAGGAGAACTTAATGCTTATTCTACTGCAGGTGGTTCTGAAGGGGGGAGCACTGTAATACTTACCAATGTGTTTCTTCATTTCAACACTGCCTCCTGCTCGCCTCAATGCCAGTCTTCTTGTCTTCTCTCTGCAGGCTGCAATACTCTTTACTTCCTGCTTCTTTTTGAAATTTTGTGAGCAGAGGAAAGCGCAGAAGCAGTATGACGACAGATTTCTCTGCTTTTTGAATTTCAAGAGGAAGCAGGAACTGAAGAGGATCTCAGCGTTTAGCATTTAGTTCTCCTTTAACATAGACATTTCCCTCACTACTACTTTTGCTGAAATCTCACATTGAAAAATGGGTTACTTATATTTTAGACCAAGCTAAAGAAGGCTGGGCAGAGGTGAATAATGATTATTATTCTTCCCTGATATCAGCGAGAGGCAATCTGGTACAGGTAAGACATCTTTACTGTATGTACCTTCTCCTTACAGACAGTAAAATGTGCCAAACAGTAATTGACAAATGCCCTAGGTGTTCACAGGTAGATTTTCAACACATTGGGTGAAATTATCTAAACTCGAAAAGGTCGATTTCGACCTTTTTGAGTTTATTCGATATAAAAACTGACGTTTGATCGAGAAACATCGATTGATTTTTTTCCGACAGAAGCATTTCGATCGAATGTTTTCAATAGTTTTTTCAACGGAAGAGAAAAAAAAAAACAATTGAAAAAATTCCCATCACTTCAGGGGGCTACGCCCTTATTCTCTACCTCTTATTGACTAAACTGCGGATTCCCATAGCAAATCCACGACCATCGGTATTCCCAGAGTAAAGTCGCTACTGCGTCAGTAGTCATGTATTGTGTAGTGTGCGACAGTCGTTAGCTGGTGAATTTGCCACAGCTCAGAGTTTGCTGAATACCCGAATATGGGGAAGTGGCCAATTCACAACTTTCCATGACAATTCAGATTTTAGTCAACAACCCCACCCAAATGTGTTCATGCACAGACCAACCACACAGGGCTGGCTCAACAAAATTCAGGGCAAAAGATGGATGTAGCGTTAAGATTATATTCTGAATATTTAAATATAAAAGTTACCATTTAAACAAAACATTATAAGAGGCGGCAGGCACTAACCTACCCAGGTGATCAATGTTTAGTAAATAGCAAACCATATTAGATCATTTGGGCTTCCTGAGCATTTAAAAAAATCTGTATTTAAAGTTCTATAGAAAACAGGGACATAGCGAGGGTTTGTTTGTTTAGTAGATAAAAGATGGCTGCAACCATACAACAGAAAAACACAAAACGCTTTACAAATCAGGAATCTTAACTTCATAGAAAACCCTTTTCCAAATACAATGTAAAAATTACTGCCATGCCAATTCAAATTTTTTTTTGTCTGGGGTTGCTTGTCCTTTAATTGTTAAATGCATGATTAAACTTATCTGACAATGAGCTGTGCTTGATCTAAATATATTCCCACTGTTTTTAGAAAACTGAACATTATTCAGTATGAATAGATAAGTCATTGCTTATGCTGGGAAATTAATTTCCATTCTACTTCTCAGTTCCTGATTAATGCAATACATATGAACACAGCTTTTTCACAAAGGACTAATGTGTTCAAAGGACAATTCATTGCCTGAAGTACAGCGTTTTAAGTATTAATATGTTCATATTTTCCATCATTATATAGTACAGCATATATTATTATATCCAGGGACAATCGTAACTACTGAGTGCACAGTACTGTAACTGCAAATGTTAATACCAGAGAACGCATGATCTAAAAAAATAAATTCAAGTAAAATCTGTAGGGAAAGTACTTAAAATAGCTTGTGATGCGGGGGGAGGGGGGTCTTAACTGAACCATTATTATGCGTTTCAGAAAATTAAAAGAAGAAATTCTATGTTAATATGGCAGCCCAGTTCACAAGCATACAATTAAATGCATCTTAATCTTAAGGTTCACTTAAGGCAACAACCAACTACAAGATGCATCTTAAGCGCATCTTGTAGTTGGTAGAGTAAGACTAGGTTCACACGAGAGTATTGTGCGCTGCGCATAATACACTAGTGTGAAAACAAAGAAAAAACATATTGCGAATCCCTATGGAACTTACTTTCTTCTGGCCACACGAAAGCATAACGTGAGCGAGCGCACTCGTAAACGCTTGCCGTCGCATTTTTACTGGTGTACGTACGCTGCGCGAAGAATGCAACCAGACAGGAGGAGCCGCGAACGCCGAGGGAGTGTTCACACGATGTCGGGTAAGTACAATAGAAAAGCACGTCTGGATTATATGCTGAACTGAAATACACGGCATATTTTCCACATGCGCTTTTCTAATACGCAGCACATAAAATACATTAGCCTTAAAGTACCAATCTAATTACTGATTATGATTTTATTGATTTGAATTATTGATCAGGATCCCTTAACTGTTTTGTTTGGCTTAGAAGCACAAGATTAATATGGGAGCTACAGCGTACTAAATCAATAAAGAGTTATTTTTTATCCCGTACAATTACCAGCCTGCAATATAACTTCAACATTAAAGATGTTAAAGAAAACATTAAAGAAAAATCTTCGATGGAAAAGAAGGTTCTCTCTCAGGCTAAAGGCACAAGCAGGGTAGCAAAGACCTGATATTGCTATCCATACTTTTAAATGCGAAACATGGCTTCCATCATATTTAAGTCATGGAAATTGCTTTCTACTACGCATAAAAGAACTTTAAAACAACTGTCAGTTGAATTTACTTTTTGGTTACTCGGGTCAGTGACCCTAGCAACAAGAAACAAGACCGTTTCAATAAGCAACAATATCAATTTCCACTTTCTATAACATATGGTAATATTACTCTTTCATTTGAGAAATGCTGTTTTCACATAAAATAGAAAATGCATTTTTTTATGTACTATTTTCATCCTTCACCCTTGTCAGTAAGGCTGGAGCCCCAGGATAAAAGACTGTCAGCTTGAATAAATACAGCACATGAAAGTTCCCAAATATTTAAAAATATACTCTGCTTATAAGAAAGGAGAACTGTTTTTTATTTGTTAGCAATAAAACATCTAAACATTGTTTATTCTAAATCACAAAGACTTATTTTATTCATATATGCATGTATTAAAAAACGTGGGGGCAACTAGACATTTTCTTCTCTGGAGGTAAAATTAGGAATTATTCATATTTTCTTATAAAACAGTGCCTCCCACTGGCCACATTACCAACAGAGATTACTGAACAGTATGTAACTTCCCAGGCATTACATTCATAGCATTCAAAGGTCTATAAACATTAGAAACAGAAAATTGCTATTTGGATGAACATGGCAATTATTACTATCCAATAACTGTAAAAATGTAATTGTTATGATTTTTTTAATCGCTTTGGATTTTCTCTCTCTGTGCTGCCCATCTTTGAAAAATTAGGCTTTCTGAATATGAATTACCCAATATCTCTATAGAAAACAGAATGACTGCAACCAAGAGGGAGAATAAACAAATAAAATTGATAAAACTAAGGAATTTAACTAAGATACATATTTTTCCCTGTGTAGAATTAACTGCCATCCCAATGCAAATAGTGTTATTTCTGTTATTGGTATTGCTATAAAAACATGTATTCTGTATAGGTTGAATAAAGTTCCCTTATATTCTCTATATGAGGGCATGCTTAACGCACACGCACACACACACACACTGATATACTGTAATATTTAAAACATTTTCTGTCATAAAGAAACAGACTGTATATAAACTACTGTTTTCTTTTTAAATAAACTAAACCATACCTCCCTCTTTGCTATTGATATTTGTATCTACCCTTGATCTGCCTAAAGTTAATAAAACATGTTATAATACTAATATATGCCATATGTTTACTATGAATATTGAATCAATGTACATAAGCTACAATGGATGTAATGACATAGATAGAATGGACACAGGCTGGGATGAAAGCAGAACAGATGGAGAAGATCTGTTTATTGGAATCACAATTCCAGAGAGCATGAATGGAGGATGGGTCCCAGAAATGCAGGAGATGTGATAAGAAGGAAAAATCAGACATCATAATAAATGACTGATCTGCTTTTGCATGGGGTGATTCATGCAGATTTGAGTTGCACTGCACAGGATACCTTGGTTTCTCTCTGGAGATACCTCCTGTACAGCTGGCAGCAGCCTTTTCTCCATGGCAATGGCGTTGATCCATTGTGATGTCCAAGTCACTGGCTTTCCAAGAAACAGCCAAGTAGGGAATGACCTTATTAATGTCTGCAAGGAACCTGAAGGCGGGAGCTGTCCAGCCAAGTGTGGTTCTGAAACCTGGCTTGATTTCACCGTGGCTGGGAGCTGTCCAGGCTTTAATGGTACTGAATGTTTTCCAGCTTGCAATGCTGATTGATTGATACTGTCTGAAGGGAACTATTGGCTAATTCTAAGAGGAGCTGCTGTGATTTCCAGCTTGGAATAGAATGCCTGTGTGTTCTTTGCTTTCAAGTGATGCACTACCCAGCAAACAGCAAGGATCCAGTGCCTCCTCCAGATGAGCGTGCGCAACATTCAGTGTCCAGGCTGCTTTGTCAGTAGCCTATAGCTGAGCACACTGGGAATAGGGTGTAAACTGCCTGAAGCAATCACTCGCCAAGCAACAGCAAAGACAGATCTCCCTCCACCAGCAGGAGTCGTCAGAAGAATTTTAAAGAGGCAGCGAGACTAAAATACATACACAGAGGTGTCATCGTTATAATAATTGTCAGAACTGACTATATTTAGAAAAAATTCTGATGCTGCAGAAAGACGTTACATTCAATACTATAAGGGAGGTGTCACATAAGAGAACAAACTGCCTTGAGTAGTGCCCAATTCACTTACAGTCTCGCTGTATCTGTATCTTGTGGTTGATATATGTACATATTTTATTTATAAAACACAGCTAGGTTATGCAGTGCTGAACAATTTTACAATATAATTATAATACGGAGATTGAAACAACAGGATGGAGGTTCCTGGCCTCTAGAGCTTACAGTCTAAATGAGAAAGGAGATTATATACGCAGATTGGAGAATGATGTGAGTTTAGTGTGTGTCAAAATGATCTGGTGTTATGTTAGATACAATTTAAATAGAATTTTTGGAGTAAGAAGAAGCAAGTGATTAAAAATTGCATTCAGCAGACTTGCACTGGAAACATACTGTGCCATTCAAATATAATTTGAATAATTCAGCAAAGCGAATGGGAATACGAGTGTTGGAACATTAGCTGAAATGTACCAGTGTTGCTGCAAGCAAATGAACACAAGTATAAATGATGGAAGATTCCCATTAACAGTAGGACCAACTTGCATGCAAATCAATAGAGACAAAGTAGCCACCCCAGTAAAATTAAAATACCCATTATGCATTGATGCATAGAGAACACTAGGGGTATTTATAAAGAAAAAGGCTGCAGATCTTTTTTTATCCATTTCACCCAAAATGTCAATTTTTCATAGTAGATCAAAAAGAGCCAGGAGTTTGCTGATATTGAGTCACGCTTTGATGCAGGGAAATCAATAAATGTAAGCACCCCTGATTAGCCTGTGTTGAAGGTAAACAAGGCCATCTAATCAGTAAGAAATGAGTTATAAAATAAAGGAAACAAACATTTCAAAAGCTAAAACAGTAACAAAGTTTTTCAGAACAACCAATCGCCAAAACAAAAGTTGTTAAAATACAAATAAATCATTTTTCCCCAGAGGTGCAACAGAGCAACTTGGCCCCCCAGGGGTTGAGCCTGGTTTCAAATACAGCTACTTCAACTGCATATTAGAACCCTCTAAATATCGGGGTGAATTGTGGACCCCAAACCTTGTAAAATACTTTGAAAATAAAGAATTTCTTTCTACCTGCTCTGTCATCTTCTCTTTTGAACCTGGAAGTCCTAGATGGGTACATGTTACCTCCGACACCCTCAATCTTTTTTACCCATGACGTAGTCCGGTGGAGTTCGCCTGCCTCAGACTGGCATATACCCTTTATTCTCTATGGAGCTGGTTCAGTTACTTTGCCATAGTCAAAGATGTTTCCCCATCGAAAAAAAGGATATTGATATCTATCTGGAAGGTGACTCTAACACAAAAACACTACAAAGTGTCAACTGATCTGATTTTGATGGGGAAACATTTTTATCAATCCTTTATAATTGGGGAAATCAAAGATTGGAGGGAAATAAAAACTAACAGTGAAACTAATTAATATGGTTTTAGTAAATATGCCCCTTAGCATGTTGTAGATAGTGACATTTAGGGCCAGATTCCGAAAAGGCCATAGTCCAGCCGCGGCCACTCTGTTCGCCTGTTTGTGAAGTACATGAAGCGCGACCGCGACTATTTGAGCGGCCGTGCCTCGTGCACTTCGGGGAAATGCTTTCGCAAAGGCATTTCCCCAGGACTACGACCTTTTCGGAATCTGGCCCTTAAACTCAGTTTGCAAATGAAAGAATTAAACTTACTCAGCCTTGAGAAGAGATGATTAAGGGAAGAAATGAAGAATATATTATTAAATATAATTATATAAATAATACATTTTGTGATAATCTGTTCTTTTTCAGGGAAACAGAAAAGACAAATGAAAACCTTCTCCTGCTGTGACAAAAGTTCTTTACTGTAAGTTCCGTGAACTAATTTCAGGAATTTCCCATATGATTTTATGTTATATTATTATTTTTCCTGTATTAAAGCAAGTTTGGCATAAGTATAAAAGGGCTTTTTTGTCCTTTCTCTGAAGCAATAAGGGTAAACTAAGGGTTACTGACTTGAAAAATCCATTGCTCTTGATGGACCTGTGTCTTTTTAAAACCTTACTAATGACATCTCTGTAACTAAGTTACAAATGACTCAAGATATGGTTTAGGAAAGGAGGGACTGAGTTCTTGGAGAACTGGTCAGACTAGTTTGTTTATAACAGTAGGGATGGGCTGTATCTTAATGGGGAGAGAGCAGCTGTGCTTGGAGAGAAGGTGATTAGAATGTTGGAGGAGTGTTTAAACTAGGGATGGCCGGGAGGGCACAGGTAAAGAACAAAACAGTGTAGATAGTGTTTTGAGAATTATTAATGAAACTGTGGGAGGAACAGAGGGATGTGTTAAACCAGTGGTTCTCAACCTTTTTATTGCTGTGACCCTTTAGTACAATTCCCTGTAATTTGACGACCCCCATTCAAACCCTATATTTCCGATGGTCTTAGGCGACCCCTGGCAAATTGTCATTCGACCCCCAATGGGGTCCCGACCCACAGGTTGAGAACCACTGTGTTAAACAAACCTCTAAACTGTCTAATGCTAGAAGTCTGACAAATAAAACTGATGAAATGGAATTAACAATGTCTGAGAGAAAGTATGACATAGTGGGAAGAATTAAGACATGGCTGGATAATAGCTAGAGTTAACTTACAGGGGTACAGTTCAAAAAGGATCATAAAAAATGCCCACACTATGGGCGAAATTTACTAAAATCGAATTTTTCGATTTTACTAAATTCGAGTTTAATATTTACTAAAATTGAAAATGCCATTTTCGATTTCAAAATCAGGAAAGGAGATTTTTACTTTTCGAAAACGGGAAAAGGAGATTTTTCCTTTTCAAAATCCGGATTTCTGTAGTGTATGGTAAGTGTAACGAGCGGTGCTTCCATGCTTGCACCACTCGTTACATCTGGCTGTTCAATGCTGCAGCCGCTGGGGAGACTCACTTCTCCCCAGCGCTTCCTGGTTTGGCTTAGCCAATCAGGAGCCACTGATGTCACGGATGACATCAGCGGCGGCAAATTTAAATAGCAGCATTAAGCTAATAGAATTTGCCGCCGCTGACGTCATCCGTGATGTCAGCGGCCCCTGAAAAGTCTCCTTTTCCCGATTTCAAAATCAAAAATGCCATTTTCGAGAAAGTAAATTTGAGAAATATCAGTGAGAGAAATGAATGGAGTCTCTAGGGATCTAAAGAAAAAGCTTGAGTGCTTCTAGTGTTCTGCTATTCTGTGATCCAGTGTGTTATAGTTTGCTTCTCCTGCTATTCTGTGCTCCAGTTCATTGCATTTCTTCATTGTTCAGTATGTTACAGTTCAGCTGCAGCTGCCTTCAACTCCCTGGCTTTTCCTAGCTACCACCAGTGGCTGGGGGAGGGTCAACCTGGGAGTCACAACCCTGGACTTCCCATGCAACAAAGTCCATACTCCCTTAAAGGGATTAAGAGTTTAGACTAGGAGCTCCTTAGACTCTGCACCCCAGGATGACCCCCCCACTGTGGTGCAGTGAATACACCTTCAGGCTGGGTTCACACGAGCGAATGATGCGCTGCGCATCATACGCTCGTGCGAAAATGAAAAAATACGGCACCGCACATCTCTATTGAACTTACTTTGTTCCGGCCAGATGAGTGCACAGCATGTGCGCGTGCGAATGCTGGCCGTCGCATTTTTACCAGCGTATGGACGGAACAAGGTAAGTCCAATGGGACTCACGGCTTGACGTCTTGAGGCTTGGTTTCGCGAGCATATGATGCGCTGCACATCATACGCTCTTGTGAACCCAGCCTCAGCCTGGATGATTTTTTTTAGTCTAGTCTCAGTACTTGCTCTAAGGAAAACGAGTTATCAGGGAGTTGTGGATCCCTTTAAAACTATAACTTTCCTCTAAAAGATACATCAGCCGTGCGTCTGGAGGCTTTATAGGTCTCCACCCAGCTAATATGCTGTATGATGATGAATTGGAAGTGCAAATTTGCACATCAGGTGCAAGCTGGCAGCATGAAAGGGGGAGACCTCTAGCATTGGTGAGCAATACTGAGAAGTAAGCTTTAAGGACTTTCCAGGTGAGGCAGTGCCCAAAAGAAAGGGAAGTCTATTATAAGGGTGAGTATAGGCAGCTGGTGCTGGGAGAATGCCTGCTATTTGTGGAAAGAAAGCTTGAATCTTCATGGAAAAGTGAATTGGAAATCTTAAGGGAAAGAGAAAAATAGTGTCCTGCTTGACACGTGCTACATAACCTGTGCTGAAAGTAAAGGGCAACTAAAGCCAAAGGAATTTTTTGACTAGACATAATGTACCAGCTTCAAGGTGCACTAGCCCAACAGCAGTGAAGACTGATGCCTGTAATGATGGCTCTGGAGCTACACATATTTATAATCTTGGTAACCAGCTTTCCTTGGAACAGTAGCCGTACACATGCTCAGTCTGTAGTTCTTAGGGATTGTGACAAAATAGGTTAAAGAGCAACTAAATCATCAGAAAAGCCTCCGAAAGATTTAGGCTAAGAATGATGTTCCTTATGTATAGGGCTTATTACAACAACTCATAAGTGTACCAGACCAATAGCATTGAACACTGATTCCTGTATTGTTGCCACTGGAGGGAGCCATCTTTATTCTCTATATAACCCTCCTTCCTTGGCCATTGACCTTGCACATGCTCAGTCTGTACTTCTAAGGGACTGGGGGAAAATAGTTTGAATTGAAAATAGTGTTAACACTGGTAAATAAATCTAACTCTTAGCCCAGATCACGGCACTGTGGAATTTGGTTGTGCATAAGACAGCTGCAGTTTCATATGATGTATTTAGCAGAAATTAACCTTACCCCTCCCCCACACTGCAGAGCTTGTTAATGATGTGCTCTGAGACTGCAGTATAGAGTGCAATGGTTTCAGTCCAGCTATGCAATGAGATAATGTCCTATCAGCCCTACATTATGTGTATTTTATACAGATTAGTTTTAAAGGCATGGTTTTACCAGATCATCCTTTTATCAGTGAAAAACCTATAAAACATACAGGCTGTGTGGATAATTAGTCATTTATTTATCTTCATAAAACTGCGAACAGTCATGTAGATGTGTGAATTTGTGTCTATTCACCACTTCTACAACTCTGCATATTCAGCAAACTCTATGATGTGGAGAATTCACATCTAATTTGACATATTATTACAAAAGTCTGCACATAGAAATCTGGAATAAAAACAGAGTGCAAAAAGGGCACTAATAGTGTCTTATCACAAAACCAATACTTTGGAAAGTCCACGAAAAAAGAGCCCAAAGAAATAAAGGTATAAATGGGTGTATAGAATAAACACCAATGTTCAAGTGCAAAAAACAACCCCAGTAGTGGGGAGGCTCACCAAATAAAGGAGACTAGAAAACCTTAATCAGGATCTTGTTGCCAAATAGAGTCCGCTTGTAATTTGTAATGTCCAAACGAAACTCTTATCACCAAAAAGTCTTTCAGACCTCAGATCAAGTCAAGCAGCATAGAAATTTTCATCATAGGAAAAAAAATCTAAAAACATCTCCATAGTGTAAACCTTAAATATCTTTACTATACGTAATACAAGGAATTATACTCACAAACAACAGTTAAAAATGCGCATATATAAACTCCATAAACGATAACGGGAAACTCTCAACGCGTTTCGCCGCTTCAATCGTCAGCAGCTTCATCAGGAGAATAAAATATGTATAGTACAAACAGTAGTATTATGTTCAGTGCAAAAATGCCATTTATGTGCAAATTTTGCGCCAATTGGCGTTTTAAGCGGAAGCGGAAGGTCCCTTTTTAAATAGGAGTGTATACCCAGTAAAGTATTAAATCCATTAATATTCTGCAAAACTTTAAAAAAAGAGTTTCTATTAAAGAAATGGTCTTGTCAGTTTATATTATAGGTAGGGTTGCTACATCATCCCTTTAAAACCAAACACATGTAAAATACACATGTGTCAAAATGAGTTTAAATGCTGCTTGACTGCTAAAAACCGGTGCACGTGTAGCACTACATCTGTACTCAGATCAGCACTGCAGCATGAGCATTTGTTGTCAATGTGTTTGGTTTTATAGGGATGAGGTGACAACTAGAGTTGGTCGAACGGCAAAATGTTCGGGTTCGCGAACATTTCCGAACGTAGTGATGTTCGGTTCGGCGTTCGTGCCGAACCCGAACCCG
>JAKJJM010029827.1:0-12518 GCA_021901965.1 Pipa carvalhoi
GTGAGGCTGCGTACAAGTTATCTAATCTGTAAATCTCCTGCTTCCCAGTGAGGCCAAAAGGTCAACACACTGATTACACCAATAACAATCAACAGCTTCAGCAACAGAGAAAGGGGAGGGGGAGTTGGAGTGGCAAAAATGTCAGCCCAGTTAAAACTGTATAAATCAAGCTGACAGCAACAATTAACCATTCCCTAAACTTTTTTTTAACTGTTTGTGTCAGCAATTGGCTTAGTATAAAGGAGTTTTATATGTATGTGGGCAGTTATATTGGCACTATAGTTCTTCTATAAAATGTGCTTGGTATATTTGATATTTGGTAAAACTGCTACAATAAATTGTTTAGAACTTTTAAGTATTTTAAAAATGTACGTGTAAACTAGTTCTTTGTCTGATTGGGAATTCTTTTACAGCTGCCATGAGGCACTAGAGAAAATGATCATTTACAAAGTCATCTTGCATGTTACAGACTATTATGCTCATTAGTTAATAAAAAATGTGATACAGCTGAACACAAGAAATGTATAGCACAGGGAAAATATTAAATGGAAGAGTTTATTTCTAATTAGAAGCACATAGCTTCTTATTTCCTTAGAGCATCAAGAGTACTAAAACCTCCAGTGACATCACAAAACAAGTGAAGAGACACACTGGAAATCATCCAGGAACAATTGTATTGTTGTAGCATCTGTTAAAACCCTGACACTTGGTGAACCGTATTTTAGCATTGCATTTTTAAAATTTTGAATAAATGATTTTGACATTCCTTTCTAAATTCTAAATCACACTAATGGACAGACACTAAGGGGGTCATTCTGGAAACTCCGAATTTTCCGTCCTGAATTCACTGATAGCGAACTCCCATTATAAAATCGTGACCGCAACTAAAAAATTGTCGTGGTCGTGATTTTATAATGGGCATTCGCTATCAGTGAATTCGGGACGGAAAATTCAGAGTTTCCGAAATGACCCCTTTAAATGGTCCACCTATCCCTTGCTCTACTGCTCTGCCTACTTAGAATATACCCATAAAATATTACTCTGTGAACTTTTTTTCTTTTTTCTTTTTTTTGCTTACTCGAATCCTACAATCACTTATTGATGAAGACTTGGCAACTGACATTGACAGATATTCATTTGTCACTTCTACCAACTGAACCTTTTTCTTGTTTTAGATCTCTTGAATGAAGGGGGGGGGGTGATTTGGGGATTTAAAAATACAGGGCTTCAGGCTGCAGCTAGAAGTGTAAACTGTACTGCCATTTCCCAGGGGTTTAGTTTTTCTTTACTATGTTTGCATTCATTCTTTTTTGCAAGCATCTTTTGCTTTGAATAATATCAGTACATTGTATTATTAAATTGATATGAAAAGATAAGACAGCGTTATTTTTGTGGCAGTTTTCTGTCTGAGAGACTTGCAGATCACACTGTTACAGTAGCTCACGTCAGATTCTTTATCCTGCTAAGATGTAAATTGCTACCTATCAATGTACTTACTTTTTGAAAAATGATTCAGTTCTTTGTAATATTGGGTCCACAGTGTTGGTTGCTGAAGTGAACAGCAAATAACCTCATTACAAGGCAAAATGTCACAAAAATTGATTTCTAACCCAGTTCCTGATGGATACATTGTTGTTGTGGTAAATGTACTGTCACTCATTGCTATGAAAAAAGAAAAAGAAATGTATTTTTATATTAGTAGTAAATGGAAGCAATGAAAGAACATGTGATTGTAGGAGTATAATAGTATGAACATGTGTGTTGAGGCTGCTTGAGGCTTTGAATGTTAAAGTGTTAATCTTATTTAATGTCTTTGTGTGAATGTATTTGTGTCAGAGTATTTGAGTGTACCTTTGCCCCGATTGGATGCAAGCTATCCTAAAGCATCTACAATGTCTTTATCCAGCACTTCATAGACTACAGCTCCCAGCATCCTCTGAAACCCATAGTGCCAGATAAAATGTATGACTCCTTATTGCTGAACAAATGTTGTTTTAAATATATTAAAATATTATCCTGTGTAACCATTTGATCAGTTGGATTTTCACTTCAGCTTTCAATAGAATTAAATTGTTGATACCTGTGAGATAATGTCTCATCCAATAGGATAAGTATATTTCTAGCAGCCAAATAGAGTGCTCTATTTGGCAAACTACATTAAGTTCTACTCTTATTATTACATTGATATAGATTATTATAAACATATCAGACATGGATCCAAATGAAGAGGATTGCAATGACATTTAGGAGGTCATTCCGGTAGGTCCGAATTTTCCATCCCGAATTCACTGATAGCGAACTCCCATTATAAAGTCGCGACTGCGACTAAAAAATTGTTGCTGTCGCAATTTTATAATGGCAGAGTTGTCGCGGTCGCGACTTTATAATGGGAGTTCGCTATAAGTGAATTCGGGACAGAAAATTCGGAGCTACCGGAATGACCCCCTAAATCCTACAACAGTTTGGTGCATTGGTAAGAAGTGATAATTTCCTTATATTAGTGGTGAGTTTTCCTGGACTGCCTATAGCTCAAACAAGAACGTATGCTTTCACTGTCCGTTCTAAAAATCCAGTAAAAAGTAACGCAACATCAAATAAATACATATTCATTATTTATACAATGCAAATAAACGGTCCTATGGTAACCATATACAAGTTTCCATTCAGGAGGAATAAATATAAGTAAAATACAAAGAACTAGTAATAATGATCATACCAATCATGGTTGAGTGAAGAGTGGAAACAGATGTGCTTGCAATGCCAGTAAAATTGTTTCTGATGGAAAAAATTAAACATAGAGTAAATGAAAGAAAACAAAGACATAACACTTGAAACCAAGCAGTTCAGCTAGTTTACCAATATTCAGTCCCCTTTTTCACCAAACTGCTGTTGCCCATTTATACATATATGCAGTTGTCAAAAATTGTTTATGGCATTGGGATGAAAAATAAAGAAGGCTTGGCTATTTACTTGTGAGGTACACCTGAAAAGAGGAAAATATATAGAATATAGAAAATATATAGAAAAGAGTAAAAGAAGGGAGGGAGTGCATTGTAACAGAGGAGCGAACAGAGGAGAAGGAAGGAATGCATTGTAACAGAGGAGCGAACAGAGGAGAAGGAAGGAATGCATTGTAACAGAGGAGCGAACAAAGGAGAAGGAGGTGTTATATATAAAGCTTCCCACAGTACAAGGTTTAAGTCTTGTAAGAAGGGTCTATGGCAACAGGACATATAATAAAGAAGGGTTATCTAAATTACTGGTAAAATCAGTGGGTTTGAAAAGAGGGACAAATAGACGCAGATATTGTTTCAATGCATTTGTGAAGAAATGTTTTCTTTGTGGAGGAACATCTGAACAACCATATCTCTGATTCTGATTCCAGGGGTCTACAGAGTGACTTATGAAATTTGCTGCTTGTCTGATTTGAGTTTAAGTATTATATCTAATTTAACCGACAGATTTATTAGGCTGTTTCTTGATGATGTACATTAGTAAACCCTGGATGGTGAAAAGGCTGCACCTGACAACAGAAGGAATATAGCCAAGTCTACCCAGGATTACCTCTACTATTTTGTAAATGTTGAAGTATAGAAAAGGGAGCTGCATAAAAGGGATAGTATTTCAAAAATCCTAAAGTTTTATTTGGTATGATCCATGAAGGTCTTTGAGTGGAATCTGCAGAATGGGGTTAAATCATATACCTGATAACTCAGCAGCAGAATAACAGAGGTGATGAGGTCCCTTGCTTGCTGCTACACATAATTGGACCTGAATCTATATACTGTACATTTCCTTATTGTATTTGCTCTTCATTTTTCCTTTGTGTATCTCTATAGTTACACACTTTTTTACATCTTACTTTTATCCATCATCCTTCCTTGAATAATTGCAGAGAACCTTCCTAATACTTGTACAAACAAAGCCCAGTATTTATGGGGAATGCTAGGCACATGGTGTGGAGTGATCAACGCTTTCAGCTCTCATTTTGCTAAGCCTAATCACATTATAGCTACAGTATACATTCTCAGAGGGGGTTTGTGTGCCAGTAGGTATCACATGTTGGGCAGGTACACAAAAGGCATTCATAAACTTACTGTGGTGGAGGTTCTCGTTCAATGGCTTCCTCTTGCACATAGAGTACGTATAGTGTTGAGATAGTCAAGGCACTGAAAAAATATATGTTCAGAAAATATTCAGATGCAAAACTTGCTTTCCAGCAAGATGCTTTGATTAAAGGAGAACAATGGTGTTAATTGATACTTGCCTGATTGATCTAGCAGCAGTACACTAAGTGTATTGCTGATAGATCAGTATTCATCCACAGCTCAGGAACGTCAGATGAATACATCACCACTCCTCTTCACAGTCGGTTAATTTTGGCAAAACTCGGGAGGGGGCGGGTCTATGTGAGGGACCAACATCACTACATAACCCGGAAGTGACAAGGAGCACCAATGTATTCATCTGACTATCCTGGGCTGTGGATCGTGAGATGAATACTGATCTAGCAGCGGTACACTTAGTGTGCCACTGCTAGATCAGTCAGGTAAGTATCAATTGACATCATAGTTCTTCTTTAAAAAAGTATTGTACTTTTGTTCATTAGATTCTAACCAATTTAATGTCATATAAAAGACACAAAATTACTGATTTTCACCAGCATAGAAGACATTTCAATACCTTATTTAAAGGAACAGTCTAGCCTCCAACAGTTATTTGCCTGTCTATTTGTCACTGTTAAATAAATGTTTTTAGAAGCTCCTTCTTTTATCACCCACTTCCTCTTCAGCAGTTCAGTTTGGAATTGTAAAGGAAAAGTCCAAGAGTCATTTGCATGTTTATTTGTCACTGTAAGATTTTCTGTTACAATACTGTGGAATACTGCATGGGTTATCTTGGCAGATGTAAACTGCCCAATCCCAATGCAGGCAATGTTTTTAAAAGGTTACACTCTGCTGGTGTCCTTTGCCACAGTAATTTGTTCTTGATAGAATCTTATTGTGTAATATAGGGATTTTTGCAGTCCTTATCTGTACCTACAGTCCTGATCTCCTGATTCTGACCCCAGCCTGATGCTTGCTGGTACCGCAGCTTTCTGATTCCCCAAATTATTAATTTAAACCTGATTCCTGACTCTCCTTTTGCTCAACCCCCTAATATTAGCATTAATTCTGTTCTGCCTCCCAGCTCCAGCACTGGGCCTTTTTCTCCCCATAAATATTGTTTTGCTAGGCATTGCTCTCTGTTTGGGTAAACTCCTCCTGTAGTTCTGTCCTAACAGAGGTGCGAAGTTCCTGTTAAAGAGAGAACTATAGGATATAGTAATTCTCTAAACTCTAAATACTTCAGGGTGTTTGCCTTCCAACAAGAAGGGAAAAATACAATAGAGAATTCACTACTTTAAAAGAAAAAAAACAAAAACATCAAAACAAATAGGTAAGGGATACTCAGGATGAAATACTATCACCAAGTGTTTGCCTTGATTACTTACCAAAGAGCCATAAGAGTGGTGAGAGCAATGACCACTGTATGGAAAACCTTTTTTGAACATTGTTGTTGTTTATCTGGAATCTATGGGGAAAAGGCGAGAGGTTAAAAAATCTTTGACTGTTGTCATTCTTGTATACATAAAAGAGTATGGAATTCAATAAATTTCATAACATGTCCTTTAAAGTGTTTAGATCTTTGCGGAACAAAGATGTTTTGAATCTGGGGATATCATGTAAGTGATTATAGGCTTTCCATTCACTAACACATTTGTGACATTTTAGTGTAATGCCCTGCTCTATTTGCCATAATTTTACAACAGAAGCCCAGGAGAAGCTTTCTGTACCAGAAAAGGTAACAGAAACATTGTTTTCTACAAAGAAAGGGAACAAGAGGTGTAAATGACTGCAATATATCTGAAATTCATAATAAAAAGCTAATTATGTAGGAATTAAAATTACAAGAGCAAAAAATTCTACAAAGTAGACTATGTAAAATTAGCCTAATATAAAACATTGGTGCCTCTACTAAGTTATTTTGTATTGAGGCACTGGGCAGGTGGATCATGTGTGACTCACTCTCAAAAGAACATGAAAGAGCTGATGGTGCTGCTTGTGGAGGTAGAGAACATCTAAAAGGCTCAGTCATTGTTTTGCTCAACTAAACACACAACCTTTATAAGTATGTCAAGAAATATGTATTGTTGACCTTTTACCTCAGAGTTTGCTCAGTTACTATCCTGATGCTTGTGTATATATATATAATTACATCACATCAGGTGCATGATGCAATATGGTCTTTTTTAAGGTTTATGACTGTCATGCCTGAGACTCTGAGTTTGTTAAGAAAGCCATCAAGTTCTCCAGTCTGTCTTGAAGATACTGCATTTCCTGCTAATACAGTATCTCCTTGGCAGTCCGGTGGCCAAATTAAAGAAGACAAGGCACAGCATTCAGTGCTCATTTAGCCAGAGGTTTGGTACAACTGATAAAAAACAAGGTACCTGGGGTTTATTGCATGCTGTGTAACTTCCACTTACCTTTTTTACTTTCACAGGAATTGCCTTCCTTTGAAGTGGAGCATGACTAATTCTACTAAGTGTCCTGTAAGAAAAAAACATTGATGTAAAAGATCGGGAATTTTGTTCACCCTGGTACCATGTACAACATGTGTCTTTAATGTATTTTGTCACATGACACTTAACATTAGCCAAGACTTTTATAAAGCAAATCCCCTATAACCACAAAGTCTAAATGTATTCTTTATTTCCTGCTATGAAATATCCACATTAATTTTACATTTGTTTTAGCTATTTTAAAAATCCAGTGCATGCTTAAAATAAATAGGATGGGAAATGTTATCAAGAACAGATAAATAATAATAGATAACATTATGCCTGCAGCTGCAGGAAATCTGTACAGTTAGGATTTTTGTGGCCGCCTGTGGCTTGCTTTAGAACAATAATGGCTGCTTTTTGGACCCATACCTAAGATGGAAACCTGTGCTCTATTCTTATTTTTCATATTTGCCACATGTAAAACAAACATAATTTAGGCAGAATATCCTACATTAGATTAACAATTAGATTATTAGTTATTCTCTCTTGACCATTTTATTTTAAAGGGATAATGTTATAAAAATAGATGCAATAGGGATAATGTTATCCATGTTTTCCATGCATGAAAACAATGATATGGAAATTATTTTATTTCTGCAAATGGCATTGGCAGATCTTGAAATATTGTATTCACTTTTTGTTCTTGAGTGGGGGATATTTTTTATGGTGCTCTCAGACACTCACTATTTTCTTGAAAAACCCAGTGCTCCTGTGATGTCTCAGGCTAAAGACTCCTTATGCATTTTGACACACATGGAAACAATAAACTAATACTATCAAAGAGACTCATGTTACCAGGTGGAATATGCAAAACTAGAGCTAACAAGTTCTTATAGGAGCAGAGCACTTCAACTATCTCTAGGCATGACACTAGCCAATTTTCTTTATTTACGGTAAGGTCAATCACAGACGTGGCCATTCAACTCCAGAGTTTAAAGCCTGCATCAAAATCCACAGAAAATGTAGGTAAACTTCATCCCACTAAGTTCAGTGGCAACTACATAAAGTACCTTGCAGACCATATTGTACTTCTGTATATTTTTGTCAACTGTACTTATCTTTGTATTGTTGTGGTGCTACCTTTTGAGGGAAATATTTAAGGATATTCTGTAACCCTTATGTTTTGCATTGTGCGGAAATTGAAATAGATTTATCAAATGTGTGATAGGAAACTGCAGTGTCTCCTTAAATGTGCATTGTCATTATCAAAAATGACTAGAGGGGCAGTATTAGATTATTGATTAAATATTGAGTCTAGTAATATTAACATATATTTGACTCATGCCTGAGACTCTGAGTTTGTTAAGAAAGCCATCAAGTACCTACCTTGGTGGAGATCTTGATGGTGACTTGAATTGAGGTTTTTCACTTGCTGATGACTTTAAGCTACTTAACCTTTTCAGTCTGGCAAGCTTTTGGTTCCACAACTCTAATTCATCAATCCGCAACTCAAGATTGTTAGTAAGCTTGCAAAGCTGTTTTACTGCACCTACATTCTCCATAAAAATCTGATCCTGGAAAAGAACATTATAAATGAGTTGTGCTTCTTAAATACATGAATATGCTACTTATCAAAGAAAACATCTTTTCCCTTACTGACTTATAGCTGTTAAACCAAGGAATATGTACAAGAGAACATCATGTATTTTTATTGCACAGATAAACGTTTACAAGTGAAGACTAGACTACATTACTCAATACTGACATACAGATACAAACCCACACCATGTAAGATTTTGTAAGAACATTGAAATAAAGTGAACTATACATGCACTGATTTATTTTTGCCATTTTAGATCAGTTAGCACATGGCTGAGAGTTATGCAAAAGAAACCAGATGGTACAGAATCATTTCAATTTCTAAGTATCTGAGGTCCAACAATGGATGAAGGAACTGAATGTTAGCGACCCACGCAATATGATCACTATGTGAATAGATAAAAAGCAAGAGCTCTAATCATCCATCATCTGGTCTATAGCTAGCTTAGAGCTTACTCTAAAAATCTCAAGAATTGGTACATTTACTCCCCAGAGAGCAGAGTTACAGAATACACAGTCAGTGTTTCAGACTAGTAAATATAACTTTTTTCTGTACTTTTGCACATAGATTTTGAATGACGAAGTAGAATCTGGTGGTGTTTTTGATACTAATTCAAGGTTATGGGGTACTTCAAATGAAGATGTAAAGCTAATGGGTACTTGATGTTAGAAATTTGAGAAACAATTATGTAAAAAACACCTCACTGGCAGTTAGTGACATTGTCCACACAAAAGACAGATGAGGCTGTACAAACAGAAAACGTATCTCATTAAAAATTAAGTATGTAAAGTGCACAGACCAATTTTATTAATTTGCTGTCTCATTGGCAGGCACTCTGGAAGAAGCAATAGGATTCCCTGCTGCATTCCAAACTTTTTCTGCTCTTTGGAGTTTGTCGTATACAGAAATATAATTTTGATTATATCTGCTTTCCCGTGAACTGGGACTCAGCATTTACAGATCTCCAATCCTATCTAAACCTAGTCCCTTCTTGTGTCCTTTGCCAAAGCTGGTTTTCTGTTTTGTAAAGTCACTGAAGTCTTGTTTGGTACATCCCCTTCCCAATCTCCTGCCTGTTTTGACTTTGTGTTCCTGAAAACTGCCATATGATGACTGGATCCTGGTCTATCTCACCCAGAAAACTCCGGGGTCCTAAAGGGAATTAGTGAACACCAGGATTTGCTGAGGTCTCTAGAAACTCAGATCCCAATGCAAGTGATGCTATGAAAAAGGCTCAGCAGACCCCTTGGGATAATGTATATGTGTTTATATATATATATATATATATATATATATATATATATATATATCAACACTGATGCTTGCAAAGACTTTATAGGTTAATTATCAAAGTCATATAATCCCAAACAAGGAACCATAACTATCAGTGGTCATCTATTACTTCATATATGTTTTATATACTGTAATCAAATTCATCTTTTAGATGTATCTATTTATGAAATGTTAAGCAAAGTATAAAAAAATAAAAGGATGGAATTACCTTATCGACCATCAGGAAATTTTCAATAGTTTCTCCATTATCACATGTAACATTGCCAGTTTCTTTAACAGCTTGTGGAAAAACATTTTTCACCTCCTGAGCGATTATACCTGAATAAGATGGATCCAATTGTTAAACAGATTAGTGTGGAGCAGCATCTATTTCTTACAGAAGCTGGAATACTGGATACTCAATCAGATAGTTGTAATGTCCTTCAAATCTACATATTATTTGTTAAAATCAAAGCCATTGGGCAGTTTCCTAGTTAAGTTGTGCTGCTGGGTAGTGCTAAATTATGTTTCCTTTAAGGTAGCCTCCTTATCTTCATCTGTGATGGGAAAGCTGTTGGGAATTATTGATCAATGCAGTTAGAAAACTGTGGTATGAATCTCTCTGGTAACTGTTAGCTCTGGTTTATTCTGAAACTCATACAAAAAGTAACACCTTGCCCATACTTTCACTGTTTGTTTGAAGGCTGATTACCTGTTTCATGAACAGAATCTATTCCCATGACAGCTGCAAATTCCGGTTTGTAGTCATACTCAACAAGCCTCATCTGGGCTATTCGTCTCAGCTGCTCCATTGTATCAACCTACAAAAGTCATATTATACAGTACATATGAGAAATTCCCATTTCAGAAACAGTGTCCTGTATTCTTCTTCTATTCCAGCTAATAAGAACAAGGCACACAGACATTGCAGGCAACTAATACAATGAAGTTTTAGAGGTAGCATGTATGGAATCGGTAGTAGAGCCCTGTCTTCCCTGTATGTTTTTTTTCCATATTTTGGGTTATTACCCAGCTATCTGTAAGCCTTCAGCCAACAGGATGCTTGTCCATGGACAATAACATCACCAGACTGTTAGAAAGTTCAATCTCTGGTGCCAGGAGATAGTTTTCAGAGTAGCATCACAAGATGAGCCTTGAGGATGTGCTGACACATAAGCCAGAGCAAAGACAGCTTGTGTGAAGGATACTGCAGGAATTCTTTAGTCTAAAACTTAGCAAGATATATTATATTATATACTGAATAGTTCAGTCAACTCTTAATGGCAGGCTATGCTTCATTTATAATATAACAAGGCAGGTACTACACAGTATTGCTGATTCTCCTACCCCTGCATCTCTATCTTTCCTACATCTTCTTCTCCTGAACTGTTAAATACCAGGTCTGCCAGGCTACAAGTATGCATTATAGAAGTATCATGCTACAAACCTGATGAAATATGATGTGCTGATGTAATCTGTTTGAAAACCAGAGTGAGAAATATTGTTACATGTTTTCCTTTTATTCATAAAAAAATACCTTCTCTTTCTATTTTGAGAATTCCTGGTGTTCATTTGTATGTACATTACCAGTACTCCCTATCCAAATAAGTGGTAGACCACCCTGGGAAGTTAGCAATTGGGACTGAGAAGCAAAGAGTATAAACTAGGTGCCACTACCGTGGCCTTCTGGAGATCTGCAGGGGATGCTGGGGTTTCAGGTTGCCAATAGCTTTACATGGATTTTTTTAAGTATTTGCTTCATTAGCTATCATGGCTTTATAAGGGTGGTGCGTATGGTTTTGAGGAGAAGGAGGCAGCGGACACTAGGACCACAGGGGACTTGGCACTAGCAGCACCTAGGGCGTGGGGTCTAAGACACACTCAGTCTTCACCCTATCCCTCCGCAAGGAGGTTTGGACTTTGCTGTGGAGTGTGTCCAGGTCACGACCCCTAGGGCTGCTGTCCACTGATGATAGGAAAGTGTAAGTACTGGGTCAAAAATAGGCAGATGATCAAAAGGGCAGGAGGCACAGAGACAAGGTCAAAGCACTCTAAGTTCAGGGCAGGCAGATAACTAGAATGGTCAGACAGGCAAGGGGTCAAACACAGTAAAAAAATATAGGAACTTGAAACCCAGAGCACGAACAAACTCTATAAATGGGCGCCAGGCTACAAGACAGCAGTGTTTAAGTAGGAAGGGAAGCGTGATTAAAGTGCGGAAGAGTGACGCGCCACACACAACGCAGAGGAGGAAGCTGCGGAGAGCGATGGCAGGTACGTACCTTACAGGCTTGCCCAATAAAAATTGAATTATAAGAAGTTACAGTGACTATTTTTAGACACTTGACATGGTGTCACCTTTGGCACCTATTAGAGACTGGAAAAGGGCATATGGTGGCCTAATGACCAAGTAGGATTAAAGTCTACAATGGCAGAGGCAATCATCTTTACAAATAAATCAAAATGTAGCACATTGATGCTGACTGAGGCTTAAATATTCATTCAAAAGGATGCCTGTAACTGAAAAGCAAAACAATGTAAAGCTGGCCACAGATGTATTGATTGGTTCAATTGCAATCATTTTAAACACTTGATCATAATGATAGAGTACTTATCAACCAGCTTACACATGGCAGGAATTGATGATCAACCATTTTTAACATTTATGTTTGACTGGTTTTTAAATCCAATTGTTCCCTTATTTCACACACGTCAATATATTCATTCAGTGGATGGTGAACAATTTACATTTTTCATAATGTCTAAACAATTTATTAGTCAATGCAATCAGCCACGGATGAATAATACTGCTCAACAAACAAATAAAGGTTTCCAAATGGTTACCCTTATCTGGAAAATCTGATGACATCTAGGTTTTACACTTATAAGGGAAAATATTGCAGCTAATTAAAAGAAGATACAAGTTATGAAGTAACTTTCATTCAACTTTAATACTACAGATTGTTTTCACAACAGGCACAGGTCAAAGAATTAATGTCATCCGTTATTCCTCTATAGAGTTGGTCGAACAGTAAAAAGTTCGGGTTCGGGAACATTTCCGAACATATTGAAGTTCGGTTCGGCGTTCGTGCCGAACCC
>JAKJJM010029870.1:0-10000 GCA_021901965.1 Pipa carvalhoi
TTTCCCTTGTCTGTATTATAATTGTATTGTTGGATTGTACAGCGCTGCGTAATCCTGTGGCACTTTATAAATAAAAATATACATACATACATACATACATACATCATGTATTCATAAATATGCGCCTAACTTTCTTCCATGTTTTTCTGTCTGTGGAAATGACTACTGATAGAAAATTAAAGTGTTGGATTAAATCCCAAAATATCAATGCATGAATATACAACATATAAAAGGCTACAAGCCTGTGCTCAAATACTATCAAAATATGTTATGCAGTGCACAAAGACCATATTAAATAATCTCAAAAAGTTGAAGAAGAACTAATGTACCCTAACCATATCTAATATGCAGAAAATACAGGGTTTGAAAGGTTAAACCACTACATTATGAAGCAGCAAATCAGTAACTTTGGGCTGTAGCGCTATCTTATAAAACTGCTGGTGTTAGTATCTCACGGCCGACGCGTTGGATAAATAATCATGATGATACTACCCCCTGAAAAAACATTTCATTTAAGTAACAAATGCAGAGAATGGTGTGATAATCTTAATCACTTCAGAAACCTCCAACCTCTTGTGTGACCTCCAACCTCTTGTGTGTCCTCCAACCTATTGTGTCATCCACAACCTAGCACTTAAAGTTAACTATCCTTACGATACTACACTTGTATTATATAATGCACTTTTCCATGTCTGTATTATATTTGTATTGCTGAATTGTACAGCGCTGCGTAAATTTAAGGCGCTTTATAAATAAAATTATACATACATACAAATAAATAAAAGGCAGGTAAGTCTGTTTTGTTTCTACCCTGTTAAGTTTTAGGTGATTGGGGGAAATACAACCCCACATGCCCATGGGCTGTAGGAACCCTCTGCTGTTTCAGTAGGCAGTATGATAAAGAACATGTTTTCTGCATCATTAGAGCTGGACCTCAAAAATCTTTTCTTACCAGTTCCCAAAACCTGATAGAAGCAGGACATATGGATATAGGGCTTGACACCCTAAGGAAGTCTATAAGGTGAAATGCATTGGAGAGGGACTTCAGATTCTCAAGGGCTTACTCTTATGGTTTTTAAATCTTGATTACGATTGGCTTCATTAGCAGTTGAAATAGTGGGAATGTGTTCTATTGTTGTGATTTTTTCAATGTGTAGTTGTTTCTGCATGTGAGAGCATATTATTCTGTCTGAGGTGGAAAAGGTGCATTGACATTTGCAGTGTAACACTTTGATCTTCCTAAGTAAAGTAGTAGATTTGTACATAGATACGTAGAATAGTGTGAGGAGTACTATGTGCACTTTGGTCTAACTGGTACAAACTACTGTTACATCATAGGCATTGGTTTTGTGTTGCTTTATGTTGGTTTATGTTCATATGATCATGGAGAAGTACATCTATTACATTTAAGTCTATATATTTGTGATTGGAGCCACATTCACAGTTGGATATTACAGGTTGGACATGTGATTAACATGAATGGTACTATCTTTTAGACAACAGCATTATTGCTGCCACCTAACATTTCCCATTAAATAGTGTTTTTTTTTTATCTTATCCTGCAGCAGTTACTAACTTGTTCCATAATAGGTTAACTCCAGGTGCAATCAGTTAATGTAGTAATGGAGT
Source organism: Pipa carvalhoi (assembly GCA_021901965.1). Taxonomy (NCBI): domain Eukaryota; kingdom Metazoa; phylum Chordata; class Amphibia; order Anura; family Pipidae; genus Pipa; species Pipa carvalhoi. Next base: position 1,630 of record JAKJJM010029870.1, read on the forward strand.
TAAAGCCTCCTTTACATTTTTGTATAGTTTGGCAAACATTGACATTATACCAAGGAATTCTCATTTCATACTGTGGGGTTTATTCACAAACATAGGTGCAGCCTTGCAGTGTGCTATAAACCCATAGCATGCCATCACTTTGTTAAACCACTGCAACTGCAGTAAATTGATAAATCCTATTTGCTGATTAGTTGCTATAGGTTACAGCACCATTGCAAGTTTGCACTTATGTTTATAACTAGGCTCCTAAGACTGCTATTTAATCATAAGATGCAGTTTTCCTATTAGATTCTAGTTCTGCGTATTATGGATAATTTGTAGCTTTTATGCAAATGGCATGCCAATCTGATTGTGAAGTTTATAATTAATGTGAGTTTACTACAATATACAGACATAGAGAGACAGATTTGTGTACATATAAATAGATAGGTGGAAGATGTATGATATTTGCAAGGAAATCAGAAGTTTGCAATTTTGTGGGAATCAATGACATACTATACCTTTTCTCCATATACCGCCATACCCTAACTCCCCCTCCTTTCTCCTTTCTCTCTCTGCCTCTCCAATCTGGCACAGAATCCTAACAAGCTGTTCCCTTTTAATTTTAATTGCTCCTCTTGGGACATTCTTCAAACAAGACCGTTATCTGAGCCATTAGAGAACAGCAACATCTGCAACAGGTTCATATGCAGTAAGAAGGCAACATAGAACAGGAAGTTTTTTTTTATATATCTATAAAGGGGTGTGGGTGCTGAGACCCTTAAATCAGTAAGCAGTTACTGCATCATGGTCGTGCAGATGTCACAAGGAAAACCTGCATCAGGATAATTCTGGTATATACTTTATTACAGAGGAAAAAATGGACATGGCACCTGTGGCTTCCCTGCTGTTGCCAACTAGATCTTAAATTTGCTTTGCAAAAGGATTCTGGGAATTATAGATGAGTGTCTTTTTCTAATAGATGATACAGGCAACATTATATAGTGCTTATATATATATATATATATATATAGTGCTTGTCCCTACTCAATATGATTTTTTCCCTATTTGCATGCACATTCACATTTTTATCCAAAACATTGTGAAGTCCCTCTTTATAGAATGCGTATCCATAACTTTATTTTTTATTTTTTTTTTGTTTAATGTTTCTTGTTAGATAGATGAATTGAATCCTATTATAAAAGGTCTGTTTATCAGGCACTGTGCCCTGCAGCCCTCAACCAAGCAGTACATTTCTGCCATGCTTGTGAGCTTGTGTACCAGAAGTTGCCATCCTTGGTGTGGATGATATGCTGCTTGGTGCCTATTGCTCCGTGACAGGAGTTGGGGGTGGGATGAATGCACGACTGGTAATAAGTTACAACAGACAGTATGTGGTGGTGGTGGGTGGGGGGGGGGGTATCGCTGATTACACAGAAACTCCCCTGTATTATAGTATTCTGTACACTAAATACACTAAAAGTGGATTGATAGGGAGGTTCCCAGGCCTATGTGCATGAAACGATAAAGGGATGCCCAAGTCCAGTACTATTAGATTGTACAACATTTGAAGCGACTGGATGTTTTGTAGACTTTTTTTCTAGGAAAAGGACACTTTCTGCTAATATTTGAAATCAAAGGATACCAGTCATTATAATTTCAGACTTGACATTCAGGGGGTCATTCCAGTACGTTCGAATCTGCCCGGTCAAAGTGATTTCAGCGAAGATTTGAGGCGCATCACCAAAATTGTCGCCGATGCACTTTAATATACGCTTGAAGAACAAGCGAGCAGAGTTTTGTCTGCCGCTGTTCGCCTGTTCTTCAAGCATATTGAAGCGTGTCCGAGACAATTATGGCAATGCGCCTCAAATCTTCGCTAAAATCACTTTGATCGGGCAGATTCGGACGTACCGGAATGACCCCCTCAGTTTGAAAGGATAAGTAACACCAAAGAATGAAAATGCCAAGATTGCCTTTACAATTACAATATATTTCATCAATGCTTACAAAAATACTAAATGGTGTCTAGAAAATGAGATATTTGATTTGAAGATTGGACTTTGTGGTGCACTTCATGAATTTGTATTATTTAAAGCTCAATAAACAAAAATGATGGGATTGGCTGGGGATTGTTTAACAAAAACAATCGGTACGGCTTCTATCAGTAAAGATAAAAACAGACAGAAACAATAACATTCATGAATTCACTTCAAAATTAACATTTTTTACAAGTGCTGTATTTAAATAACTGCCATGCCAATCCAAGTGGGATTATTTTTTATTTTTCTGGTGATACTTGCCCTTTAGCTTTGACCTCCAGTGTTATACAAAGGAAACAATTGCAAAATGTAAATAATGTTTCTTTAAAAAAAGAAGCAACAGACCTATTTAACAGCTTGTTGACACTGGCTACTCTGTTGACACTGGCAATTTCTTTGTAGGAAATGCCTCTTCTACTTTTTTATTATTTTTAGCTGAAATTTCAGTTGACACTAAGTAAAGTTTTACTGTGATTTGTTGTCGCAGCTTTAGAAAGCAACATTACGTGAATCTTGAAAGAAATGTAACAGGTTTGGGTAATTTAACAGCTACTTTGTAAGATTTAACAGTTGTGTTACAGGAAATAAAGGAAAACTGTAAAACAACTAACTACATGTTTGGCTTGTTCTCCATCCTGAAGAAGGGAGCACTTCCTAAGATGTTATCCAGTTGCACTGTTTTGCCTTGCTGATATAGTCAGATAAAGCTATATAGGACAAACAGTTTTCTTTTTTTACATCTCCTTAGTGTAATGTCTGTGAAATCCTTCTTTATATGGCTTCTTGATCTTCAGCTTACTGGACAATATTAACTGCTGATCAAGGATTAGTAAGAGGGGTGAAATGATAAAAATAAACTATAACTTAATCTATTACATTACAGACTGTTAGACTGCGGAAATGATGTTTATTTAAAGTGCACTTTTCAGCTTGAAACAACATTAGTACATAAAATAGAGACAGTCTATAGGAACGTTTTTCTAATACACTTCTATTAAAAAAATGTACCTTTCTCTATCGTTTTGCCTCCTGTCTCTGGCTGTCAGCTTGACACTGCAGGCTTGTGTCAGATAGAAAGCTGTAGGAGCTGTAGGAGGAGGCATGGCTTACTTGACTGACAAGTAAATGCCTCCTACCAGCCTTCCTGCGTCATGCTCCTACCAGCCCGCCTGTGTCAGCCTTCCTGTGTGCAGTCAGTGTGAGCAGAGGTACTCACGAGGGGAGGGGGAGGGGGGTGGCACCTGCGAGGAAGACATCAGGAAATCAGTAAGGCTCTGGCCTTAGGGGGCTTGTCTATTATAGTTGATTGGTAGGTTGGGCACAAGATGGCAGCTCCCACAGCTTCAAATCAGGACAAGTTTACAGTGAGTATAAATTAACTATCCTAATGATTTTTCCCCCAAACTGTTTCATTTATGTTATATAATCACTGACTATGTAAAAATGTTAAAATCAGGAGCTGACAGGTGCACTTTAATAGTTCTTTTCAGCTGTTATAGCTGGAGTTATTCAGCCAGTCACTCACCAGCTATTGGTGAATCACAACTGGTCACATTTCCCAACAGACAGGCAAAGGTGCTGTAAGTTGTAGTTTTCTAGCAGATATAGTTGCAGTGTTCCTGTTTAGATCTTTCTATTTATTAGAAAGTACATAGTATGTGTCATTTCATATTCTCTTTTTTTATTTGTTAGGTGGGAAAGTACAAGGACCGGAGTCTACAGATGAAATACTATGTGTGGCCTGTGTTTGACCTTTACCCAAATTCAGAGGAACACAAGGATGAGCATCTGAGCATTGTCACACTGGAGGAAGCTCCATTTGTTATTGTTGAAGATGTGGATCCACTGAGTGGCACTTGCATGAGGAACACTGTCCCCTGTCGCAAGCAGATACGCATTGAGTATGAAGTCCATCTTATTTTACCTTTATAATATGTAGACTCATATCATTGCCTTATCTGTCACCATGCTAAAGATAGGCCTATGATAAGTGTGACTTTAAACTACATATGGTGGAGAAAGTCTTAAGAAAATAATATTTTACATCACCTACTTGCAGTATATATTTTGAAAAGATTAACTGGTGCTACAGCTGCTCTGGGGAAATATTAAAGTTCCCTTTAATCCAGTACAACCTGGGAAACAATCAATATCCTTAGGAGGGCCACAATGGCTAAATACAATTTAGTTACAAATCTAAAGTTTATTGCATTAAAATTTTATGGAAGGTATTGCTGACTTTGGTTGTGATTCTCTTAGGGTGAAATTTATTAAGCCCGAAAAGACTCGATTGGAGTCTTTTCGGGCTTAATTCAGCAAGATTCGATTTCCAGATTGTGGAAATCTGTGTTTTTCGATTTCCATAATCTGGAAATCGGGTATTTGCACTGAAAAGTAGCCATAACTTGCATGGCTATGGAAATTTTTGGTACAAATACCCGATTTCCAGGTTATGGAAATCGAAAAAACACCGATTTCCATAATCTGGAAAACTGGATACCTGCAGGAGTATAACCTCCCGCGAGAAAGTCGGAAAGGCTGGTATCGGTCTTTCCGACTTTCATAAATTCCGCCCCTGGAGTCTTTAAGGGAAACCTTGGTGCTGCAAGCTGGTAGCCTTATGTGGGTAAGGATGCCCACCTCTACTCTATCTCTGTTCTCTATAACTGCCTGCACAGTAAAGTAATATTACTGAGCACAATACACAAATCTATCCTGACTTCCCCCTTAGAAAATAAATCGCTTCCCTTGGTGTAGATGCAGACCTTCAGCTTGTAATTCTCAGTGCAGCTTGTCATCTGAGGTTTTAATTCTTTCTTATTGGTCAATGACTTATGCTTCCTACTGGGGAAACCCTACTGATGACAGGACATACCTGCTGTACATAAAATAGGAAAGGAAAAAATAAAGAATACAAAAGCCCCCTCGCTCCATGTGATTATATATTGTGTATAGGGACGGTTGTCATTTTTGTGATTCTTGGCATTAGCAGCTCCATGCTAATCCTGCAGGCTGCTCACATGGCTCCGGTCATTTTCTCTTAGAGTCGTAGCTGGTAGTCCATAGTTACATCACCAAAGACTCTAATAAGGCAGATTGCTCTTACATTAAATATTACCCATGACCCCTCACTCCAATCTTGCAAATGTGCATGAATATATATGAAATGGATTAGCTCAGTCTTCTATTTCCATCTGATTTTTTCAGATAAATATTGCCTTACCAATTTTTTTTTACAGGGCAAAAGGAACACAAAAGTCAAAAAGCCCAGCTGCAAAACCCTCTAACTTTTGGCAATCATCTCCTTTATTTGTTTTAATCATTCTGGCTCAGAACTGCAAATGTGCACACATTGGAAATGTACGGGGTGCAAGCAGAAAGAGCCTGCACTGCGAGTTCATCTTGTCAGAAGCCTTACATTTTCCTGTCTTTGAAAGATTGCTGCTAAATATAACTGCTAATGGAGAAGGGAACATTTTGCCATTTGGCATCTGCAGAGATATTTTAAATCTTATATCCTTTCCCCTACCTTAAGAACTAAATCTGCCCTCTGGATTGTCTCTTTCACTGGGGCTAGACAAAGAATGCAGATTCTTCCATTTCTGAACATCGAAAGAAATGATAACGACAGTTACAGACGTGCCCTCTGTCATTCCCAGAGATGTGATCATATGATAAGCCATATGTCAGTATATGAAGTGACACACAACTTTGTATAGAATACGGAGCTATCACTTCACCATGAAAATATCACATATTCCCTGTAGGATCAATAGCCAGTCCTGGAAAGTGTGTCAAGATGGGGTTGTCACCTATTAATTGTCATCTGTATTGCTAGAAAGTCTTATTGACTGAATATGCCCAATAGTTACGAATAGGTATAAATTCACATTTGTTTGTCACTTGCCCATGTTCGTTTATTACACGAACTCTGCAATGTGGCAAATATGTGTCTAATTCAGGCGACTTCAATAGTCATGGATTTATGAAGCTCTTTGCATGGGTGTACAAAAGTAGTTTGCATATTCAGCAAGTGGTGGGGTCAGTGCTCCGAATTCACCTGTTTGACTTCGCCACATCCATATCAGAGTGAGAGAATTGGGTGGTTGATGGCTCCGGTGTGGCATTAGGCAACTATTTCTTCAATAGTGGAAATGGCAACTGCAACTAAATTTGTCTACAACTAAACATGCACTAGGGACAAGGTGACATAGAAACAGATGTATTATTCACTTATATACAGTTACTGGGATATAGTGAGGATGACATCACTGCACTTCACTGGGAGAATTCACATCAATTCGCATAACTTCATATCCTACTTCTATTTGACTGATTTCACCACATTACGCACGTGACTGCGTCTGTAGCAGTCCACTTGTTCGACAAATCTATCTGCGGCTTCATAAATAAGGAGAAATGCTTTTGTGATTATTTCGATGATGCGACTTGAATTGTAGCGAAGTGAATTTGAAAGGTGAATTCAGACTTTGGTCAATAAGGCCCAGCGTATATTTTATCTGCTGTAATATTGCTGTATCTGGGTATTGCCTTGTACAGGTGTACATTGCTACATGATCACCTTTGCTTTCATTAGTGTTTATAAAAGTGACAGAAACAGTGATGGCGATAACAAGACAGGCTAAAAAGCAGATTATATTCATTTGCATGAGCAGATATGGGAGACTCGCACTTTTACACACTGCGTCACAATATAATTGCAAGATGAGATGTGTGCATAATTTTTACATGGGCACAAATATGTGCTATATCTTTAGCAAACCATATACACAAATGCATTATACTGATGTCTTGAATAAACTGATCTATTAAACACATTACATAGATACAGCACCATCCAGTGGCTGAACAGAAGCACTTTCTATGCAACATTGGGAGGATCATGTACCTGAAAATCAAACTTTACCAATCAAAATTGGTAAAGTGCACTAATGAAGTACATCAATGGTAATGAAGTCCCTACAAAGTGTTCAGAATGCCTAATTAGATCTTCTAAAAGATCTTCATTAAAAAAAATGTACCTGTGTGATGTAATCAGTGGCAGAATGAGGCACTTCTCACTTACAAACCGACTTCCTATGCAATCAACATCCCCCCCCCCTTGAATTTGCATAGGAAGTCAGCATCCCAACTAAGGGGGTTATTGACTAAAGTTCAAATTGTTGCGTAAAGGTGTGAATTTGCCAGCTAAAGACAGTTACAATAGACTGATACTGTCACAGTCCCAACTTCATTATGGAAATATTCGACTCAACTATAGGAATATTGTCGCGGTTGCAGAATTGCTATGGAAATCCGCTGTTTGAGAATTCGACAGTCGAATTTTCACTTTAGTCAATAACCCTCTAAGAGCCCCATTCCTAAAAAGCTGCCAGACCAAGACCGTACAAGACAGAAATCAGGTATGATTCTTAGCTCATTATAACAGTAACTTATAGATCGTTTTTTAAAATTCTTTAGAATGGAGAAAACCCCACTGGTTTCAGACTTCCTGCATTAACAGGAGATGTATGAGGGAGGCCACAAACTAGCAAACAATCACCTTCACAAATCTGTGGCTGAGACTGATGTAATAGTCATTAACATCTCCTGTATATACAACAATATTCCCATAGTAAAGTCGCAATCGCGACAATATTCCCCATAATGAAGTTGCGACTGCGACAGTAGCAGTCTATTGCGACTATCTTTAGCTGACAAATTCACACCTTTACACAACAGTTCAGACTTTAGCCAATAATCCCCTTAGTCTTAAAATTTTGGAAAATGGAGTCCCAAGGTGTACCATTTACTCAGTGAAGAAGGGTTGTTCAGGGTTTTATCAAAAAATGCTCCCTGCAAGACTATGGGCCTTCTTGATTAAAGTCCTAATTCACCCGTCAAATTCACCTCTCTACAATTCAAATCACATCGCCAGAATAGTCACAAATTCACTTCTCAGTATTGACTAAGCGGAGAATAGTCTTGCCAAACAGGTGGACAGCAGCGAACGCTGTCAGATGCGTAGTGTGGCGTAGTCGACGGATAGAAGTAGGATGACTGTGTAAGTTATACAAAACACATGCTGTACAGCTATTTAGTTCTGCTACTCGTGGTTACCATAACCCAGTGCAGTGTTCTTCTAATTCACAGCCCCCCTATGTAGCATGTGTAAAGTATAAGTATCCAAATTTAAAGGCAATGATTTGGCAACACTAGTAGTGCATACATGCCAACATTACCCTTTTAATAGAAAGACAATAAAATATTACTGTTTTTACATCCATAAACAGCATTTTCAGCAAACTTTATTAACTGTTACTTTAATTTGCATTATTGCGTTCATTCTT
>JAKJJM010029990.1:0-12478 GCA_021901965.1 Pipa carvalhoi
GATAATTATCTTTCCCAACTGGTGCAGGAACCAGCAAGAGGGATGAAGGGGGCGCCACTAGACTTAATATTATCCAATAGACCTGACAGAATAACAAAGGTGCATATGGGGGGGGGGCACCTAGGAAATGGTGACCATAATATCATAGATTTCCAGTTGACCTTTAAGGGCACTTACTGTCATGGGGCCACTAAAACTTTTAACTTTAGAAAGGCTAAATTCAATCATCTTAGAGATGCCCTTTACTATCACTGACTGGGACAATGTTCTCAATAATAAGAGTACCGACACTAAATGGGATATTTTGTAAAAAAAAAACCTTGACTACTCCTTGTGGGAGTTACATACCATATGGGAATAAAAGAGATAGAAATAAAATAAAACCTATGTGGGTAAATAAAAATGTAATGGGTGCTAAAAATACCAAAAAGAAAGCATTTAAAGTGCTAAAACAGGAAGGCAGTATAAAAGCACTACAAAGGTATAGGGCCAGATTCCGTATGCTCCGAACACTAGCGGAAATGCCTTTGCGAAGGCATTTCCACGAAATGCATGAGGCGCCCCACTCAAATAGTCGCGGTCGCGCTTCATGCACTTCAAGAACAGGTGAACAGAGCAGCCGCTCTACCGCTCTGTTCCCCTGCTCTTAAAGTGCAAAAAGCGTGACTATTTAAGCGGTGCGCCTCATGTACTTTGCGGAAATGCCTTCGCAAAGGCATTTCCGCGAGTGTTCTGAGCATACGGAATCTGGCCCATAGAGTACAAAAAAAATTATGTAAAAAACAAATTAAAGCAGCTAAGCTGGAGACAGAAAGTCTTTTTCCTTGTCAAAATTAACCCCCTATTGTATTACATTATTTCCCTGTACCCTACTGAGTGATTGGGGTAGGGGGAAGGGAAGGTGGTCTGAAGATGTGGCCACATTAGGCCTGAAATTCTTCAGGGTTTGGGCCTGATTTGGTTGCAGTAGTGTTGGCTGACACAACCCCTGCAAGCTTTGTCTGTATGCCATACTACTGCAACACTTCTGGCGGTATTTATTAAGCCCGAAAAGACTCCAACGGAGTCTTTTCAGGCTTAATATGGGCTGTCCCGATTTCCATATTATGGAAATCAGTGTTTCTCGATTTCCATAATATGGAAATCGGGTATTTGTACTGATCCGTAGCCATTAATTAAAATGGCTACGGATTATTTAGGTATAAATATCCGATTTCCAAATTATGGAAATCGAAAAATACCGATTTCCATAATGTGGAAATCGGGACCGCAGGAAAGTCGGAAAGACCAGTCGGTCTTTCCGACTTTCTTAAATAGCGCCCTTCAGGCGAAATTTATGAAGGTCGAAAATGCTGATTTTGGCCGAAATTGGCCTTTTCGACTTTTATAAATTTCGTCCTTGGAATAAACCTGTTATTTAAACAACTTCCTTGCTGGTTTTACAAGTGTTTTGGATTTATTTGTGCTAATTTTAGATTCATTTAATCTATGTACATTATAACCTGCAGCCATCTTGTTATGTCTTATGTAATGTAAAGTTAGTAACTCTTATGTCTGAATATGCAGAGAGAGATATTTTACTCTTGCCTTAGTAGTAAGTAGGGAGGCCCCAAAACGTTGCATTCATTTTAGGCCCCACATATGCTCTGTCAATAAAGGATTCTTTTAATACATGCCCAGCAGTTGTCCCACTGGACCCCCAGGACACACAGGAATGTCTCAGTGGATCCAAGGCCTACCTGGAACTTCCTGCATGTTCTTGAGGTAGAAAGTGGCTTTGGAGCCAAAAAAAGAAAAAGGACAAGAGATACCAAGGATACAAATCATAGGGACTGAGGAGGCAAGAAGAAAATCTTTTTTTTAGTAGTGGCCCCTTCATTCTCTTTTCCTCGGGGGCCCAGTTCATGTTTAACCAGTCATTATGCAGCTGTACAGATTTCTCCATATCCTTTCCACATTGTGTAAGAGTGAGATAATCTAGTTACCTTATCTGTTAGGTAAAGGTATTAGTACTTTTCTTGCCTAATATAAGGCACCTGTACAAATGAAGTGTAGGACCTGATGGGAACTTGCCCTGTTTAGGCCCCTGAGGCTTGAAATGAACCGATCAATACATGTAAAATGCACCTGCTCTTGTATACATATCATTAACTGCCGCCATAATAATACACCTCATTTTATATATCATTAAATATGAAATATGTGGCTTTACAGTGCATTAAGCCTTATCTTACATTTTTGCATTCCCTTTATAAGTAAAATCAATCACTGTATCTTTTTGGATCTATTAACCTCGTGTGTATAACTTTATATAATGATTTATTAGTGGTAGTAATCTTTTTTATGAATATGTCTGCCCTTATCAGCATCAAAAAATTATTAAAATGAGGTTAAACTGTTCTGCGCGCATCGATTTATGTGTCGTTTTTGGTGATTTAATACAAATGAATCAAATGGGGAGTGAGGCAACTTGCCAAGATTGTCATGGAAACTATAAAAATTATCTTACCGTATGAGATACTGTCCATTCATCCAGTTAACTATAAGGTTCCCCAAAACAAACATTACAATCAGCCCATAATCACAGACATTTAAGTTGCTGGGAAACTTTGGCCAGAGAAACACATGTTTAAAATACCTTCCATTCGTGGATAGTATTATGCACCAAACCATGAAAAGAAGGTATGTAAATGTGCTGCCTGGATTAGTGTTAGTTCATTAAGGTATTGGCCAGTTGAGCATAGATAAAATTTGAGAGCATTGTTTTTTTCTACTGTAAAGCTGCTGCGCTTCCAGACAACTGATGTTGCTGGTATTTATAGTTAACATTTTGCAGTATTACGACGGCCCTGCGTCACATGCTATGTTTGTTAAGGGAGAAACAGTCCAATGTTCTCTACAGCTGCTGCCAATTTTTAGAAAGAATTCTTCTCTTCTAATTTAGTGATGTCATGTCCAGCATGTCACTTCCTTTTCGTTCTTCCGCCAGTGGGCACGTCAAATGCAATCCCAACAGAACCTTTTTGCACGATCTTGGCACATGCTCCCATCTTCCTGCAAAGGTTAGAGTATGGATGGGGTATAACTGACTCTTGTGTACATTTTAATTAGTATCTTCCTATCACATTGTGTAAAGATAGACGGAGCGCAAAAAGATAGCGTCTTATCAATGGTAAACCAATATGTATAGTCCGGAAATAGAAACCCAATGGGTTTCTATTTCCGGACTATACATATTGGTTTACCATTGATAAGACGCTATCTTTTTGCGCTCCGTCTATCTTTACAGATTGTCGTTTCTCGTTTGAGGTGTTGAAGGCGGACATCGTTTTATGAGGAGCAGCAAATATCTTCTATGAACTTTGGTTTCTTCCCACATTAATGATTTTATATTTATATATATTTATCTACAGTATTTGTTTTAATATTTATATACTTGCACTTCACTTTTATATATGTTTTAATATTGTTATATATACAATTACTTCTTGCACTTTACTGCACTTAATCACTTTTAGCGCCGCTTTACTCACTTTTTGTGTGCTTTTTAATTTTCCTACCACATTGGACAAAGAGGAGGGACTCTTGTCCCTGTAGTTTTCTACTTCTGCCTCAATGTTTCCCGTTCCCGTAAAAATACCAAGTATAATGTGCACCAGCTAGCATCATCGCGTTCTCTAGGGCATATTCTAATCCAACTACAGGACTTTGCCACATCTTCGTACATCTACATTTAAGAAAATAAAAAAAAAAACAAAAAAAACAGAACCTTTGATAAAAAAATCAGACCCAAAGCAAAACCAAAATGCCCATCAGTGTAAGTATTGTACAGTCTATTGCCTTGGTTAATTTCTAGTGACCAACTATTGTTATGGTTCAGAGGACTGAAAGGAGAATTCCCATACCACATTGGGGTTTGTACTGGTCAATCCTGGGGGGGTGGAGTCTAAGGATCTCCTGGTCTTCACCCTTAATGGATTTTGCTGGAAGGGAATTCCCAGGTTGTGGGCTCCAGGTTTACCCTCCCACTGGCAATAACTGGATAAAAGGATTGAAGGCAGATGCAGCTCAACTGGAAAACACTGAAACAAAGAATTGCAGGAACCACTGAACTTGAACACACAGAAATACAGAGGAATCAAAATAGCACAACTGACATGCACTGAATAGCAAGTCCAGGGACCAGTCAATTTTTGATGGACTGGGGGGGGGGGTTGTTAGTACTGTTCCACAGACCATGGTTGGAGACCACTGACATAGAGAATCATGTACCCCTTTCCATTGTCAGACTGGAGTTCTGGGGCCCACCAGGAGATAAGAGATCACGGGCCCACTACAATAAGATTTTTTTGTCTCTTCATTCCCCTCTCCAGTCCCTATGATTTACTTGTATTCTACCTCTTTTATGTCTTTACAGTACCTCTGCTTTACACTACCCTCAGAAACATGTAATAAGGGTGCAGTTTGAAACTCCAGGAGGGTCCACTGAGGCCTGGGAACACCATGAATTTTCCCTCTGTCCTGGTGGGTCAGTCCAACCTTTTTTGAAATTTATAATGCTATTAATAGAGGAGTTCCATGACCATTTTAAGAACAAGAATGCATGATGGGTGTTTTGATACTGGGCTTGGCAGTACGAGACAAATTTTAATATCTGTATAAATCACTGAAAGGGATACATTATCCCTTATAATACACACTACTGTTTACCCACTAGAAGGGTATATAGTAGCAGTTGAAGGGATGCAGAGAGAGTTAGGAGAAGTGATTTGGAGAAGAGTATGCATCAATATGTTTTCAAATTATATTTTTAAACAGGAAAGTGTTGCCTAACTTGCAAGAGGGAAAGGGGGGAGAACAAAATGGCAGCGTTCAGTAGACCTAATCAGGGAAACTAACTGCAAGTTTTATTTCTTCACTAAACTTTTTTTTAACTATTTGTGTTAGCGATTGACTTAGTATAAAGGTGTTTTATATGTATGTGGGCAGTTATTTCAGCACTATACTTCTCCTTTAAGGTAATTAGTTATCAACAGTTTTGTCCTGTAAAAGGGGATGGCTTAAAGGGAAATGCTTTATCTCTTTTTCCATAGCACACTATGTGCATCAGTTTAATCTCCATCCATAGCATTGACACTTTTTTTCTCCAAGGATGAGAGCACAGAAGATGTAAGTTTTGGTCAAAGATCTGAGTACTTATGTTTTAAACATTTTTAATAACAGTGGAATATTGTCCTTTAAACATAACCAGATGAATGTTTGGTTATTATTCACAGCTTGGCAAATGTAAGAGGAAGCTGGAAGAGGAGAGAGGTACATGTTATTCTGGAATAGTATTACGTCTGGAAATGTTCCTGGGGAACCATATATGACAATCAGACACTGCAATCATATTTAATAAGGAGAGAGCTGAATATATCTACATGATGCCAAGTGTCCTAAAAAATTTTGTCATTTGACTCATAACAAGAACTTTAAAGGAATTGGAAGCCAAGTGTCAAATTATACTAGGAATTAAGTCCAAATACTTATTGTGTTACCATTTTAACATTCAAAATAAAATTCAGTGTGGTCCCTCACAGCAGTCATGTACAACATATCAATGTGGGGAAGCCTTGTTCCCTGTTTATAGCATGAACCAAGATGGGAAAGAGAAATTAAAGTAGATGGAAGTACCGCAGTCACCAAGGCAACCTGCCTGTACCCAGTCCTTTAGCCTCACTGTCAATTCCTGCTGCCCAGAAGACTTAAGAGATGTAGAGGGTCTCATTGCAGATTCTTCAGCTGGACCCAGTGAGGCAGCAGAATACTAGTTAGGTGAAAAGGTTTCTATTTTGTGGCAAAAACAGTATATGAAAAAAAAATGGTGTTTTATATACATCCATATACATCCTCTAAATAAAGTTCTGGTTCAAAAACCAGATAGTATTTTAAGAAGAATTCATATGAGATGTTTAAATGCCATGTATGATATGAGGCACAAGCAAAAAAAAGCATAATTTTGCTAGACTCTTAGTGAATTGGAACTAAATGTGCAGACAAATTGGCCACATTACAACAAAATGATTCCACGGTGAAGATGGCCATTGAGAAGATTGTGGTTAGGCAAATTCTTCTGGGACAAAGTTGCCTGACGTGCATCATGTATGGATATAAATAAATGAAGAAAAATAAATAAATGTGCTTTGTTTGTCTATTCCCATGATGTTGTCCTAATCCACTCTGGTCAGGATAATTGCTTAATAAACGCTTAATAAACGTAGCTATGCTACACCTTTTAGACTACAACGCTGATTCACTCCTTTTTTCCTCATATTGGGTAAGTTTCCTTAATGCCATCTGATATTTACAGCATCAGTGATTGGCCTTATACCACCAGTGGACTCTGCCTACTCTGCTACCCCAATGATCCTGCAAGCCACCCCTGCAGATCTTGGACCTGGCGACACTCCTGGAAATATATAAATATGGACATGTATTTATATATAATAATGAGCATTGCATAAGTGGTGATGCTTTTTAATGGACAGTCAGTTGTCGTAGACATTTTTCAAGAAATATATCTTCTTTTTTCAAGTCTCTAGAATAGTCATATATACAGTATAATATACAATACACACATATATGTATATTTATTTACACACATGTATACAAATGAACATATATCAAATTGACTGCACTCCTTAATATGATAGTATTGCCTGTTATTATATTTGCCATTTGCAGTACTTTTTTGCCATTTGTTTGTGATTAATTAGCAGTGTAGTAGAAATGCACCAATGTGTTTAAAGGAATAATAACACTGAAAAAGAAAACTGCCATTTGGTATTGAAGTATCTGTAAAAATGTCATATTTGAATCTGACATTCTGTTTTGTATTGCTTTGTGTTATTTTTCCTTTGCTGGTTGAAACCATCTTTTATCTATGTAAGAATTACTGCCATGCAAATCCAAATGAATTTTTTTTCTTTTTCTGTTGTTACTAGTCTTTTAACTTCCTGGTGATCCTGTCGTATACTGTAGTCTTTTGGAAAATTAGTCCTGACGAAAGGCGAAATTTCTAAAACTCGAAAAGGTCGATTTCAACTTTTTCAAGTTTTATCGACGCTAAAAACAGGTCCCGATCGTATAATATCGATCGATACTTTTTGACTGATTTTTTTCTGATCGATATTTTTCGATCTGTTAACGATGGGAAATTGCCATAAACGCTTATCCAGATCCAAAAAAATCGATCGAAATGTATCAGTCGATATTTTTTCAAATCGGGACTCGTTCTTAGCATCGATTAAAACTCGAAAAGGTCAAAATCCACCTTTTTGAGTTTTATAAATTTCGCCCTAAATGATGAAAAAAAAAAAAATACAAAAGGGCAACACAGACAACATGCAATATTACCCCTATAACGACAAGATGTAAACAACCGGTCAACTGAAAAATTCATCAGTAAAAGCAAACTTTCAAAAACAGTCCAAAAACAAAATGAAGCCAGTTACCAGTACCTGTATGGGCGGCCACTGATAACTCCATCAGTGAATGTTCTGGATGACTTTTTATGTTTTGTTAGTTTGGTTCCCAGACCAGTTACTATCGCATACAAATATACTGTCTGACCTAGTATGCCAGTAAGCCAAAACTAAACAAACAGACATTTGAAGAAAATAAATCAAAATCCAGAGTTCCCCTATAATCATTCCTGAAGCAGCGCCCTCTATCTGCAATACTGCTTCATGAAATTGGCTTTTTAGAAGAGAATTCAGTTACTGGATCCAGGATTGTTGCTGACAGCTCTGATTGATATCCAAGTAATTAAAGTCCACCTGGCATTGGAAACAAATCCAGCCAGTCCCTTGTAGTCATCTATGTCACTTGCACTTTTCCTAAATTGTATTTTATGAGCATGTTACAGGGACAGGTAGGGAACGTGTGTAATATTTATATAAACATCTCCTGTGCAGAACCAATAGGTAACTACAGCTGAAGCTCTGCTGATATACAGTAACTTATACAGCAGTTTGCGTAGCAGAGAGGTTCAGAAAGTGTATATTCTGCACTAATTCTCCTGTACTAATAAACCATAAACATGTATCCTATAAAGTCTAGATGGCCATTTTATTCCGATATATAGCGGGGAGCGTTTTTTGCTTTTTTCACGCAGTGGAGGGCTGCGTAATACTCTTCTGGCTGGAGCTCTTGCGGCTAAGCACGAAAGTAGAAGAGTTACTTTTTCTGCTTGCGTTCATATCATTTCCCTGCTGACTGGACTTCAGGTACCGCGCCGGACAGCACAGCAAACGTTGGACAAGGTCGTGGAAAAGATGACCAGTAAAAAGCATGTAGATCCAGGGATTACAGCAGCTGTTTAGGCTCCCCAGGAGCATGGCGATGATGAACAGTGATGCTGCAGGGAACAGAAAGAAGGAAATTGAGTTAAATCTCTTTTAAACCACTTGTGAATATACACCGCCTGATACTTTACTGTCATTCATTAGATTAAATACACGCTCTTCCTAAACATAACAATATGAAATATAATCACTAGACATAGGTCTGGAAATCCCTAGAAAAAAAATTGTTGGATGTATGAATTGTGTCTTGACTGGACAGTTAGAAAGCTGTATACTTTTTTAGGTTCGTACCCAAATCCATATTTGATATAATATATCAAATATATTATAAACATATAAATGTATGATGAAATATATTAGTTTATATCAGGGGTCCCCAAATGCCGGGCGTCACCATCATGCAGCCGTCAGTGCGCATTTGGCCCATCTTCCCAGCGGTCCGCGAAACCTCTTCTGGATCGGGGAACCGGTCTCCGATCCAGAAAAGGTTGGGGACCGCCGGTCTATATTACATCATACATTAAACAACAACTGGCTGTTATAAGATTCATGAAGTGTCACCAGCTCCTCTCTATAAAAACCAAAAATATATCAAATCTATGTTCTACAGACAGATGCATCCTACAGACTGGATGTCATTCGGCATGCATCGCAACTAATTTTGAATCAGCACTGCAGCATTTGAATTGTTATAAGATGACAACCAGTCATGGCTGATATTTAGTTGTATTCATGCAACTGAATGAGCAATACTAAAATTACGGTGCATAAGGAATACAATTATAATTAGTAGAACACGTTTCATAACATAGTAACAAATTGTTGCTGACTTAAAGAGGTTGTTAAACTCAGAATGAATTTTTACTATGTTGTCTATAGCAGCATTCTAAAACATTATTCATTTTTAATTTGTGTGTTTTTTTAAATGATTTTGTTTTACATCATATATTTTGGTAAATTTATCTTCTTGGTTGCTGAAAGTCCCTGACCCTCAGTAACTAGTTTATCAGTTATTCTGACCCTTGATTTTGAGTAGAATTATTTTAATTACACAATTATCTGTTCAAGTTCTTCGTCTGCTCTGTACTGGACTCAGTAGCTGATTGCTAGGTTAATGGACTCTAGAAACTTGAAAGCGATTTAAAGGAACAGTCCTGCCTGATTAATAAAAAGTAATGTGTGCTGTAAATGCATCATAAAATTTTTTACTAATATACTTAGTCAGTCTTTTATGTGAGCAAAGCAATTAATTGTGCCTCCTGTGTAGTGGTACACAGCAATTCTGTGTATTTCTTCTTAAATCAGTGTCAGTGCATGGCAAGAACCCCAGGAGGAAGCTCTCATTCAGAGCGAAACGCGTCCGGTGCTGGATGGATTGGGGTTCTTGCCATGCACTGACACTGATTTAAGCACTCGTTCCTCACTGATTGAAGAAGGATCAGTACCTCAACCTCTAAGCTAACTTACAACTTGTAATTACTTGCTGGATACAGAGCTTGACTATTAGGACAACTGACTGGTAATCACTTAACTATATGAACATAAGCAGTGAGGCATATCTGAATGGATACAATATAGCTATAGCTCATTTGATATTTACTAGCATGGTTCCCCTTATCTATCCTCAACCTTTGTATAGGCTTTTAAATGTTTTTCTTATTTCTTTTTGAATCTGTTTGATATGTTTGCTTTTCTACTAATTAATTAATAAAGTGTGCACATATATATTGGGTTCTGTCTTTCTCCTTTTTTTCATGGCTGCACTTTCTACCCCAATTTGTGGCACCATTTATGATATCTAATTTATCAATATGTTTTTTCTGCTCGCAACTATTTGCTTTTTTTGTCTAAATATTGATCAGTTGACAGTGGCACATTTTGCAGTGTTTTTCTATTGGGTTCACCTTCCGTTACAGATCAATATCAATGTCAGCATTGCTTTTCCAGGAGAAAACTTTTTCAATTGTGGCTAAATGACAGGACCAACTCCATAGGCAATAAAGGGTTTACACCAGCCTGAGGCAGGTGAATGCTTTTGGGAAATAAAAATGGAACAGCTTAGTAAATAGGTTTAAAACAGCGATATCCATAAAAATAGGCTGTTTCTTCTGCACTAACTAGTCAAAAATGTTTCCACTTTAGAAACTATCCCCCTAAGAAACCAATCTTAAGGAAACAAAATGTGGGAATACCCTCCCTCTGGAACTGATCAGTTAATTGACTCATGTTATGCTTAGCTACTGTCATGGGAATTAATTTGGCAGAAACTCTATACAGTATTACAATTCTTGCTTACACTGCATGCCTAATTATACAATGACTGTCTGAACATTGGTTGACTTTTGTGACCTAGTTAATTAAATATAAAGCTTGCAACTTTAGTAAACTAGATGATTAAGAAATTGCATGAACAGAGCTCAATGGGCCCCCTTTTACAGAAGGTACCAGACCCCTGCACCCCCTGTGATATACTCCTGAGCAGGACAAGAGTGCCAAAATGGAGAACAGGTGCAGGGGGATATGGGTAATTGTAGCCTGCTCTGAAAGGGATGTGATCTACACTGGTTCTCTACTTTTGATCTATTATGTTTTTTCAAGTGTATTTATGGTTTAATAAACATTTACACCAATTTGTAGTTGTACTGACACCACAGCTGTTTACCGTTCTCCTGTCTGTAACCAAGAGCTGAACACATGAGGTGCTATCTGTTTTGTAACAGAGGAAAGGAAATGTTAGCCTGGTTCTGCAGCTGTTACACTGGGAATTTCGGGAACTGCTGGCTGGGCAAGTCATCCCGTCATTGAAATGTCCATTTATGGAGCATTTGTGACGTAGTTGACATATTGTGAACAAAGAAGAGTTTCAGGCTTATCACATCAAATACAGATCCCTATATAAAATGCAACACTTGCACAACTGTTTTATCTGTATATTATAAGTATCTTAATAGGGATTCTCCAGTGTTGACAACTTGTACCTTTAAATAAAGGGTTTCCCCATCCTGCTATTGACATTATGGCTTTAATACTTATTTGCATTCTTTTCCTTTCACATCCAATCCTTTAGATGTTTTTCACTATTTTTGTTTTCTGTTTGCAGATTTTATGATATGCCAGTGGCTAGAACAGTGATGTAATAGATGTCAAAACAATTGGGGAAGCAGGAGGTACTTGGAAAGGCATTTTAGCAGAAACTCTGATAAAAATAAAAAATAGTATTTGAAAAAAAAAGGATAAAAAACAATATTGTAACAAAATTAACAAGTATCAGGTGTGGACTGGAAAACCCTTTAATTCAAAGGGATACATTGGCATCTGTGCATCTCTCCCACCATATTATTAATCATTTGTCCCTGACAAACTACAGAATTTTGCCTTTTAAGTATCAACAGGCTGCAACAAGGTTATTCCTGCCTTTTCCCTGTAGATGGCAGTGTGCTCCAATTTGTATTAGCACTGAGTCAAACTGTGGATTTAAAGTGCACCTTTCAGCTTGAAACAACATTAGTACATAAAATAGAGACAGTCTATAGGAACGTTTTTGTAATACACTTCCATTAAAAAAATGTACCTTTCGCTGTCATTTTGGCTTCTCTCTCTGCCTGTCAGCTCAACACTGCAGGCTTGTGTCGGATAGAAAGCTGTAGGAGGAGGCGTGGCTTACTTGACTGACCAGCCTTCCTTCCTGTGTCATGCTCCTACCAGCCTGCCTGTGTCAGCCTTCCAGTCAGTGCGAGCAGAGGTACTCACGAGCGGGGGGTGGGTACCAGTGGCGTAGCAGCTGTCTGTGGCGCCCAGGGCGGTCCAGAATCTTGCGACTGGGGGGGAATGCTAGCAGAGGTAAGCGATGGCGCCCCCCGTTCGTCGGCGCTCCCCGCTCAGCGCCCCGGCCGCCCCTAGGAACGGTCAAAATGCCGGCCCCACACGTGCCGCCCCCTCCACCCCCCCCCCACACTACGCCACTGGGGAGCACCCTCGGGGGATGGACATCAGGAACTCAGTAAGGCTCTGGCCTTAGGGAGCGTGTCTATTATAGCTGATTGGCAGGTTGGGCACAAGATGGCAGCTCCCACAGCTTCAAACTGGGACAAGTTTACAGTGAGTATAACTTAACTATCCTAACGATTTTT
>JAKJJM010030034.1:0-15067 GCA_021901965.1 Pipa carvalhoi
AATCAATCTGCTTCACATGAAACATCTAATGGGGGCAAACTCTTCTCACTAAGGTATAGTACTGCATATGTAAAGATGTAATCTGACTATAGTTCTCCTTTAATGCATAGCTCTGCTATTATAAATATGAACGGGCACTCTTGCGAGGAGGTTTTGCTGATTGGGAAAAAAACACCTGTAAAAAAAAGCCTTGTGTGTCTGTGGCCTTAAGCACAGCTTTGTCTGTATTTCAGTTATATCAAGAAGGTCCAGTCTACATAGTAATGCTAGTCAGTCAGTATGCTCCAGCGATGGCAATAAAACACTGACTTGTTATCAGCACATTTCAATATTTAACAGGAATCCAAAGATCAATTTTGAAGAATTGCAAGTTGTGTAAAGTGTGCTACTATGCATTTACCAATGACTGGGGTCAGGTAGGTACTGCTTACAAACAAATTATTAACTGATAAAGATAAATCTGCTAGAATGCCACTCTTTCATTATTTACTGTTCAGTAGCTGAACTCTGAACCCACAGAATCTCAGTTCTGCTTGCTGTGCAGAGTTAGCTACTTTGCTTGTGTGTAATGATTGTCCAGACCAAGAGAGGATCCCTATTTTATATGACACAGTTCCAATTTAAATATCAGCTTTTTTTTTTAGCAGTCCAGTTATTCCTACATAGTATTTACTTAGTATCTACATGTTTGTGCAGAGTTGTGAGTTGTGTTTGTTTGTCTCTTTGCTGACTGTAAAGTTTATAGATTTATGTTGAAATGGCGAATGCGTCACACTAAGCCCTGCCGTATTCGCTATTTCAACATACTCCGATGCTTGATGAATAGCTGAATTACCTGTGCACGCGCATGCAAAATGATGCAAAGTGCTCCGTAAGTCCACAACTGCCATTAGCCTCCGAATTGGTCACGAATTCTCCACATCACAGTTTGCTGAATATGGGGAAGTGGTGAATTAAAGGAGTTTGAACCCTTAAGTGACTGTTTGTACTTTCATGAATGAGCCCCCAAAATGTAAAGTAGGTATAATAGCATATGGAGTATTTTTATTTAGGGTTAGGGTGTCCAGTGCGATTGGCACGGCAGTTATTCTTACATGGTACAAATGTTATCTTTAGCAAATTTTTCTAAGGATTTTTAAAATCAAGCATTAGGCAAAACAAGGCTGAAAAAAAATGGAAAACTAATTGATGCAGTGTTTTTAAAACTGCTGTCATTTCTTTGGCATACACATTTTTACACTCACACTACTAGCCCATCATATGACAGTCTATTCTATTTACATTAATAATCCTAACACCTCTAGTCAAGTGTATTGAAATCTATACACATTTTAACACCATTGATCCATGACCTGCCAGTTTATTATTATATTAGTAATCCTAGCACCTCTACACCTCAATGATTTACAGAAACTATTGATTTTTATTAAAAACCGTAGAAAAACACAACTCAGTATTTTCACCAAGAGCTGGTGCAAAATGCAAAAATGAAACTGCCAAAAGCCAACAGCGAAAATTGATATTTTGTTCAGTTTTATCCATGTGAAAATTCGCTAATATCAGTACCTGCTGAAAAATGTTTAGGGTTTTTATGACTTTGGTTTGTGACCTTACTATTTCAGTGCTTTTCTCTCAAGTCTGTCTGATAATTGTTAAAGTGCACCTGTCATCTCAAAACTCCAATACTAATTTAGGTTCTACTAATGAAATAAACGATTTTGTAAATATATGTGTATTTTATAAAATTTACTTTTATGCAGCGTTTCTCTCTGTCATCTTCCCTGTCAGCCTGACTTTTCTTTCCCGAGTCGGGTTGGGCAGGGCTAAATGATGATTGACATTACAGCTCCTACAATCAGATACCTTAAATAACAATCTAGCATGGATCTGATTGGAGGAGCTGTAATATCAATCATCATTTAGCCACTTCCTGTGACCCGCTCACAGGTGGTGTGGTACATTGGATAATACATGTTCATGAAGTGCCACAAAAAGGTCAACAGGTGAAAGATTTCACATTTAGTGCATCGGAATAACTGCAATTCCAAACCAAATGATATCCCACAATTTATTTTTCTGGTGTTAGTGGTCCTTTATTAATGTCCATCCTACCCAAGTGACCCTCATAGTTTTTTGTTTTTTTTTATTTGACATCATTATTTCTATAAAACCTAGACCTTGTCATGTGAGTCTAACAGAACTAGTCCTGTATGGAAGACAGTGACAGCACTGTGCTAGGTAATGCATACACTCATTTATCACTAATAATGCTAGCATCTACAGTGCATGTGACCTGCCTAGCAGCCTCATCAGATGATATGTAAACATACCCCATTTTCTTTAATAATGGCATGAACAGCTTATATAACTTCTGACTTCATGTCTTCATGGCAAAACATAATACATGGCTTGATTAAAAAACAGAACTGTCTCATATTCGGCGTAATTACATGTAGATTTTTTTTAACTCTTTACTGTTAAGATTAAAAAAGATCACAGCCCGCACCTGCGTGGGTTTCCTCCGGGCACTCCGGTTTTCTTCCACAATCCAAAAACATACATCTGTGTGTGTCTGAATAGAGAAACTAGATTGTAAACTCCCCGGGGCAGGGACTGAAGTAAATGATGAATCTCCTCAAAGCGTTATATAAATGAATAAATAAATGATTATTGACTATTGATTTTTTTGGATGTTTAGTCACAAAAATGAAAATAGATGATCAAATATATTGATGTACACAGTTCAGAGCTATAATTTCAGACCTGTCCTTCCTTTGAGTAATGATTATCAATGACTACAAGGAGAAACTATCTCAGGAAAGGCATGCCACTCAAATCTGAAGAAAAAGGAAATGATTAAATGGTGTAATAAATGCTATCATGACACATTTCCAACACTGGAATTTGTGATAATTCTCTTTTCTTCAGGAAATCACTAAAGGAAAAAAAAATTAAAAAAAACTTCTAAAAATTGAAAAACCTTTGCAAACAGTCTTAGAATAGCACTACAGTATACAAAAATACATACTAAATATAATTCCAGGGTTAACAATCCCTTTAATGTTTGGTAGAATTATAATATGTGAAAATTTTGCACAATTTCTTGCTTCCATTTTTTACTTGGTGCCTATAATCCTTTTAATCAGCTGTCTCCAGTTAAGCAGATGCCCATACCCTTTATTGTGCCAGTCTGGGTGAGATTTGTTAAAGTGTGCTGTCCCTTTAAGGGCATTTTTTTTTCACATAAGTAATAAATGATAGAGGAAAATTATCAAAGTATGTTTTTTAGTGTGAATACCCTTCAAGTCATTTTGAAACTACCTTCCAAAAAAATTATGATATATACAGACCTGGCATTTCAGTCATAGCGTATAGTCTATATTTTGCAGCTTAAAGTTTGGGGTTATGTAGTTCATCTTATCAGTGAATAACTTCAGGAAGTTTGCTAATCTTATACATTCACAAGATAATCATATAGTTCTAGTCAGACACTAGTTATAAATATACACTGCCACGTGTTTTCTTTTTAAAAGTTAAAGGGAAACTAACAAAAAGTCTAAAAAGCATATAGACATAATGGAAAAGGAAGCATAAAGTATTTTAATAGTTTGGAGCAAGTTAGAAAATGAATATAGCAGTTAACTAGAGAAGAATAATAAAAGACTATTAATCTTCACATATGATTTTAACAACTTGAGCACTGAGCAACCTAAATAAAAACTGATGGGCAGTGGTGTGAGACTGCGTGCTACTGGGCAAACTAAATGGGAACTGATGGGCAGTGGTGTGGGACTGCGTGCTACTGGGCAACATGAATGAGAACTGATGGGCAGTGGTGTGAGACTGCGTACTAGTGGGCAAACTAAATGGGAACTGATGGGCAGTGGTATGAGACTGCAGGCTACTGGGCAACATGAATGAGAACTGATGGGCAGTGGTGTGAGACTGCAGGCTACTGGGCAACATGAATGAGAACTGATAGGCAGTGGTGTGGCACTGTGGGCTACTAGCAGTGGCATAGTGCGGGGGGAGGGCGGCATGTTGTGGGGGCGGCATCTTCACGACCAAAGGGGCGGCCGCCTCGACCGTCCTGGGCGCCACAAACAGTGGCTACAGCACTGGCTACTGGGCAACATGAATGAAAACTCATGGGCAGTGGTGTAGCACTGCGGGCTACTGGGCAACATGAATGAAAACTGATATGCAGTAGTGTGGGATTGCGAGCTACTGAGCAACCCACAGAAAAAACTGATGCTGCAGTAGTGTGGGGCTGCAGGCTGTTGGATAACCAATAGCAGAACTCACAGCAGTGTGACCTACTGAGTATTGTGCAACAATAGTTCATTCTGCCATATGTGCTGCTGTGTGGACACATTTTAGCTGTGCATTGTTGGCTTGACTTCCCCTTTCATTAATATTTGTATGTATGTATATTTTTACTTATAAAGTGCCACTAGGTTACGCGGTGCTGTACAATCCAAATATTTGTCTGCTGTGCTGCATCTGCTACTTCCATGTGCCTGCAGAGCTTTAGTCCTTCCTGACTGACATAAATATAGGTAATAAAAACGCTCACTTCTGGTGTGATGTACATCCTAAATATGGCACTGAAAGTGAAGGGACTTGCCTGTAAGGCACACTGCCACAGCAATACAAAAAAATATATGGCAAAACTGGTAAATGCTCCCCTTCAGGGTCAGACTGGCCCACCAGAGGACTGGAAGATCCTATTGTGGACCCCAGTAGTAGTGGGCTCATTGGGCCCTAGTCAGTGTGGGCCCCAGGTGGGCCCTTCTGACCAGTGCAGTGTACCCCTGTGCCTGAGAGCACCCACCCGGCATCTGTAGTCTTCTCCTCCCTCATCGGCCTTTTGAATGACGCCATATGTGGAGGGGGCTCCGATGGGCCCTGCTCGCCCAGTCCAACCCTGCTCCCCTTTGTATACAATGGCAACAACAACAAAAGATCTGACAACTTTTTCAGTAAGTGGTAAACCATATGATGCCGACACTGCTCTAAAAGGCATAAGGGAACTGTTCCATAGAAAATATATTCCCTTGGGATATCCAAAGGTATGAAAGACAAAGTTAACATTAAGTTAAGGAGTTCATGGGCGGCTATATAGATTACATTGGTCAGCCGGAATTCCTGTTAGCAGCATTAAATGGGAATTCTCCTAGTCAGTCTAGTTAATTTACAGTATCCTAGACGCAAAACATATATCTTATGCTTAGTCATGCCAGTGGAATTGCATCAGTAATCCCTGTGGTAAATTCCTCCCATATTAAGCAGTAGATAGCATTATTAGTAAATCCCGGTGGGGTTTATAAATGTGGTAGTAAAGGTAAATATGTAAGAGTACATGGATTAGTGTTATATGATAATACCGTAACTCTGTCTATGGACGTATTAATAGATGGAATATTTTTGCATACACTGATAATGCTTATGAATAAAACTGGCATAAGACATTGCCGTTTATTTACTTAATAATACCTGGCACCTTATTTATTTTGAAAATACTGCAAATCCACATTGCAAACCTCTGCATGTAAGTGATCAATACATACAGCAAGGTGTAGTTGTCTTGGTAAATGGTTTATTAAAGAGAATTGTGAATATGCAAGGGCAGGGCTGGCTTATCCATTAAGCATAAAACACATTCACTTAAAGCACCTAGCTTTGTAAGTCCCCCAATAGATAATTCTTTTCTATATTCATTATACTTCACATTGATAATCTATGTACATCAGTGTCAATTGTCTTTTCTTCAAAGAGCATGATTTGATTTGTAAAATCAAAAACATTTATACCTGAATATTTAGATGTGATATTTTGTGATATTAATGTTTTAAATTACTGATCACCTCAAGATTTCAGCGCTCTTCAGGTTCATGGCCTCTCTTCAACATTGGTGATGTTAAAGAGGAAGCAGGAAGTGAAGAGGATTGCATCACTGGAACAGAAGAAATTAAAATTCTCTTCTTCTTGAAGCAGGAGCTGATCAGAAAGTATTATCATTATTAAGTCAATAATGAGAAGTGAATCCATGGCTAATTTTACAATGCCACTTGCAGCAAGGTGAATTCATTCTTTAGTCAGTCAGGCTCATAATGCTGTGTCAGCCCTGTCCACGGGCTCCTAGCATTACACAAGTGAATAGGTCAGGATAGGCCAGGGCAGTCAAACATTGAATGCTTTTTGCTAGCAATGCTCCGCTCCAAAAGCAAAGACTTCAATCCAAGGACAGTTTCAGTCTGGACATGGAAGTAAAGAAAACTAATACAAGGTGCGTGACAAGAAAGGTACATACTAAAGGTCACAGAAAGAAGCTGAACAAGATGTTATGCCTGATACCAGATAGGTGTATATTATTTATACATAACATTGTTATGCATACGTTTAATGTTATACAGACATACTGTTTTCACCTGCCAGGTAACAGCAGGGATGTAAATACAGGAACTACTACTAAAACCTGTGACTTGAGGGTGTTAAGGGCCAGTGCACAATTTCAGGCAGAATATGCTTACATTATAGTAACAGAGTCATGATCATTTGTCAGCTCACCTTATGACTCACAGGCTCTTTAGAATTGTCGCATGAAAATAAAACTCTTAAGTGAGCACTGCACTTGGTAACATGATTGTTGTTAAGTATTTAGGTTACTGTTTAGTGGTGCACTAAACCACCATTATGTATTTTAATGCCTACACTATTAACTATTTCAGTTATAAGCATGGCTAACATAGCTAGTGGCATACCTTAAGTTTAATGTCGCCACCAGCAGTCTCCCCTTCATTGTCCCCCATACAGTACAGCAATTTCCACAAGATAAGGGGGTTATTGACTAAAATCCAAATTGTCAGGTAAAGGTGTGAATTCATCACTTCCCCATATTCGGGTATTCAGCAAACTCTGTGATGTGGCAAATTTGCCAGCTAGCGAAGGTTGCACACTACACAATGAACAGCTACTGACGCAGTCACAAATTTGCTGTGGGAATCCTCTGCTTATTCAATAAGGAGTAGAGAATCAGAGTGTAGCAGCACGAATTGATGAGAATTCACTTCAACAATCAAATTCTCACTTTGATCAATAACCCACATGATGCCTCATACAGTTCAGCAGTCCCCCATATAGTGCCCTACAATGCAGCATGTTACAAAGGTGCAAAGTTGTTAAGCACTGCAATTTTTAAGCTCCATTCTATCCCCAACCCCCCTTTCCATATATTTTTCTGCTCCACCACCCCATACAATGACAGACCTCATTCAGTCCCATTGTTTTCTATGGACAATACATACTCAGGAAAAGCCACATTTAGAATTCTGGAATTACAAGTTGAATATACAGTAACTATAAATGCATTAGAGGCATTTTCATTTTTTGTGTTACTGTTGTTTTAAGTAAATTATTTGACGATTAGATATTAAATCATAAGCTTGCGCTATCTTTATTGTTCATTTGATTACTGGAATACTTAAAGAAGGAATATTTATAAATATTGAACTCTGTCTCAATACTGTTGCAGATTTTTAGTACAATCTATTGATTAGATTGATTTGATTGTAAACTATATAAGAGAGAAGGCTTACATGACTTAAACCAATTTTGTGCTAAAGTATACAAGGAAAAAAATCTATCAATAATTTTTAAATATTAATTACATTTGTTTATTATGTTAAAATCTTTATTTGCCTGATTCTGTTATGTCATGTATCTATGTATTGGATATTACTAGGGTTCAGAGTCTGTCATTTATGCCAGAATGGACAGTTCAAAGTCCCAACAAGAGAGTTAAGAATAGGGCCTGTTTGGTCTTGGTTTAAGATGCTTACTGAGGTATGAGGGTATACAACAGGAATGTACTAGTAAAGGAATCACTTTTACTTAGGGAACATAGAACAGCAACTTGTAAAAGGTACAAACATGATGGAGAACAGCACACTTTCTAATACAGACTTCTTGTGTTACATCAGAGCATATGACCCAGTACTGAACATATGACCCAGTGCTGCCATGTTTAAAGTAACAGCACTATACATGCACTATATATTACTGGGACCTCATTGTGCAGGCTAGGCTTCTAATAGGGAATGCCCCTTAATAAAACCCAAGGAAAATATATTAGCATGTTCCCCAGCAGCAACAGTTATTAGTGTGTCAAAGGATGCCCATGGATGTCCTAGGATCCTGAAAGTCTTATGTAGCTTATAACTATTGTACTTTTGCTACTAGGGAAATTAATATTAATTGATGTTGAGTCTGTGATATAAATCACTGAAAACATAAGATAATACTGTATGTTGCTCAGTCCTTCAGTATTCATGTCTGGGTGGATGTACGTTGTACCTTTAACACAGACAACACATGGATTCCCCAGTCATTCTTTTAAATATAAAGTACATTTGAAGTAAAGAACTTTGGCTTAGTCGTGCCTTTTACAAGCTATGTATCCAGTGCTGGATTTACAACATAGGAGCTTAAAGGCAGTGAATGTTTGTGAAATGCTCACAGAATTATATTATACAATGAACTGAAAAAGACAGCCAAAGTACCCTCACCATAACTGAAAGTACAAGGTCTGCCATCCTAAACAACTATATTATTAAGCAGAAAATCAGCACCTTTGGGTTGCAGTGATATCTTATAGAAATCCTGATGCCAGTATCTCATGGCCACCATATTGGATCCTCATAAATTTGCTAATAAACCCTGACTAATAAAAATTCGAAATTTTTGAGTTTCCCTTTTCTTCTAGTAAATGTAACCAGCGGTGTTTCCATGCAAGCACCGCTCGTTACATTAGGCTGCTCAATACAGCAGCCGCTGGGGAGACTCATCTCTCCCCAACGCTTCCTGCTTGGCCTTAGCCAATCAGGAGCCGCTGACATTATGGATGACCTCAGCGGCGGCCAATTCAATTGGCTGAGTGCTGATGTCATGGATGACGTGAGCAACAACCAATTCAATTGGCTGAGCGCAGCCAATTGAATTGGCCGCCGCTGACGTCATCCGTGGCATCAGCGGCTCCTGATTGGCTAAGGCCAACCAGGAAGCGCTGGGGAAAGATGAGTCTCCCCAGCGGCTGCTGTATTGAGCAGCCTAATGTAACGAGCTGTGCTCGCATGGAAGCACCGCTCTTTACATTTACTAGAAGAAAAGAGAAACTTGAAATTTCGAATTTTTATTTAGAATTCCGATTAAAAACTCGGAATTCCGAGTTTTTAAATCGAAAATGCCATTTTCAAAATATTTCTATCGAAAATGGCATTTTTGATTTTAATAAATTTCACCCGTAGGGGGTCATTCCGGTAGCTCAGAATTTTCTGTCCCGAATTCACTGATAGCAAACTCCCATTATAAAGTCGCGACCGCAACAATTCTCCCATTATAAAATCGCGACTGCGACAAAAAAATTGTTTGATGAAATCGCATCTTTTCGGGCTTATTAAATATCTCCCTAAATCTTATTTACCATGCATAGCATTTACAATGCAATAACTTTATTGAACAAATGGTATAAATATTCTAGGTAAATTAACAAAAAAGTATGTGAGCCATTGTACTTAGAAGTTAGTCTTTGTTGGCAATAATAACCATCACTAAACACCTTCTCTAGCCGAGAGAACATTTTCAGTTCATGAATATTTGTATATAGATGTAAATTCTTGTGTATTTTTAGGATGTTTTGATTGAACAGCCTGCATCAGATAATGCAACAGTTATTCAATAGAACCAAAGTAAAGACTCCGATGTAACCATTCCAAAATATGTAATTTCTTTAGATTTAGTTACATACTTTATAGATTCTTAATCAATATCATGTTGCAATACCTGCTCATTCAAGTTGTGAACCACAGACTCCTTGACCTTCTTCTGTAAACTCAAAGAACATCACTCCTCTACAGTGTTTTCCCTAATGTTTACTCATGAACACAGACTTCTCCAAAGGCAAGCGATATCTGCATATACTTATCTGCCACTCTGGGGTGATTTTCCTGAAATGATTACAGTTATTCAGATAGGGAGATATGAATTTGGATACTTATTTCAACCCAGAAAAAGAAAAAAATCCTATTTGTATTGATATGGCAGTTGTTCCTACATAGTACTATTAAATATGTGATGTTTACAGTGTTGGACCAACACTCACCAAGAAACAAGAGATCAGGGGCCGACCAGGAAACAAGTGGTAAGGGGCCCACTAAGCCTCTGTTGTCTCTTCATTCCCTATGATTTATTTGTATCCTATCTCTTTTTTGTCTATAAATCTTTACCTTATTTACTTTACACTGGAAACTTTGCTCTATTTCTGTGTAAAATTTACTTCCAACCTAACTGGCATTTCTCTTATCTTTAGGATAGATTTTGGAATGTTGAAGTTTTGTGATAGCTATAATTTTGTTTTTTAAGAAAAATTGCAGAAACTAGTGATTTTTGGAAAATATATATTTTGTGGGGAACATTTGACATGTAAGAAGTTTTTCAAACTGAAAATCTCCAAAAAATCTTACTTTTACAAGAGACTAAGGGCCAGATTTTCCAATCGGCGAATGCCTCCGTATTTGCCTTTGCAAAGGAATTTCTGCGAAGTGCATGAGGCGCACCGCTGAAATAGTCACGGACGCGCTTCATGCACTTCAAGAACAGGCGAACAGAGTTTTGTCTGCCACTCGCAGAAACTCTGTTCGCCTGTTCTTTGAAGTGCATGAAGCGCGTCCGCGACTATTTCAGCGGCGCGCCTCATGCACTTCTCAGAAATGCCTTTGCAAAGGCAAATACGGAAGCATTCGCCGCTTGGAAAATCTGGCCCTCAAAGTTCATAGTTGTAAGTAACCTTTATCCACCTTTTTACTTTGGCACTACTGTGACTTCACAAATGCTCATTCATATTGGGGTTGCTCTGTTCAGTATGCATGCTTTATATTTTGCCTGTTTTAATGGCTGTAATGGAGATTTTGTGAAGTACTGGTTATTTTATACTTAATACTTAATGATAATAATGTTTTATTCTCTGCAAATGTTTTCATTTAGAAATGTGCATCCACAAACACAAGTCTGGTATGCCTAGATTGATGAGGGTGTGTATTTCAAAAAATATTTACTTTGTGGGAAGTATTTGAAATGTAAAGAGTTGTTTTAACTGGAAAACTACAAGACAGGCAATTGGACTGTAGCATTTACATTTTAAGATAAAATTACCCAACCCAAGAATATTGAGCATTGTTCTTTCTAGGAAACACTGCTGTTTCATGTTTAGCTTGTTTTTGTGGTTCCCATGTTAATATTTGAAAAAAATATTGTTTGACCTTACATTTTTGTATGTTTTGAGAAATCTGGCAGAACCCACTTATTTTCACTGGGGTTTGCTTACTAAAGGGGACAATTTATATAAGTCGAAAACTTTTTCGAGTAGTTATTGCTGAAGAACCAGCTTTTTTTATTAATTTCACTGTTTTGCTTATTTAAGAAGCTGTTCAAAACATATTTTATCACCCAAAAGTGTTTACCTCAAGCGTAAACCATTATTCCCTGTGGAGTTGGTTCTGCAAGCTTGCCACTTTTATCTGGCAAAATACTAATCAGTGAATTCACAACATTATGCCTTGGCAAATTCGCAATTCAACACTTAAGAAATACCCAAAGTGTTGATATATTTGCAGTTGAATAGATGTTAAGTGTTGGGTACATAAACATAAAAATAACATAATGATTTTTGTTTTTTTAATAAGTGATATTGAAGAAGTGGCAGATTCTCAACAATGTATGCATTTATGCAACATTTCACACTTTGATGAATAACTCTCAATGTTATTGAGCGAGAACCTGTCATATAGGAGACACATTAAAGGCGAAATTTATGAAGCCCGAAAAGACTCGAATACTCAGATTTGAGTCTTTTCAGGCTTAATCTCGCGAAATCATCGCGCAGGGATTTTGCTTTCCTTATTTTGGAATCGGGTCTTTCGACTGAAAGGTAGCCAGAACTTCTATGACTACTAAAACTTTCAGTCGAAAGACCCGATTCCTGAATATGGAAATCGAAATTCTTGCGGGACGATCTCGCGATATCAGCTCCCGCGAGAATCTCAGAAAGACCGGTAGCGGTCTTTCCGTGGTTATTAAATTTCGCCCTAAATGGCAAAAGTTCAAATGGGTTTGTGCAAATTACATTTTTCCATTTAGAGCAGCGGTTCTCAACCTGTGTGTCGGGATCCCGTCGGGGGTCGAATGACGATTTGCCAGGGGTCGCTTAAGACCATTGGATATATAGTATTTGAATGGAGTCGCCCAATAATAATTAATGGATGGGGGTCGCCAAATCACAGGGAATTGCACTAAAGGGTCACGGCAATAAAAAGGTTGAGAACCACTGATTTAGAGCATGTAGACACAACTACATTGCTTTAAATGGCATAAATAATGTTAATTCAAAAACTAGGAAAGGTTCTTTATAGTCAACATGCCTGCAAACCTGCAGAAGGATTGGGGAGAGGGAGGTGGTTAGGGGGTGGGAGAAGCTGTTTTCTTTAAGATAGTCCTCCGCTTCCAGTAAGCTATGAGAGGGGTTAGTGAAAGTGCTATTGAATAAACAAAGACATATGGCAAACAACTGTATAGTTGCCTGGATGCAGTGATTCGAGTCAGTAGGCTCTGGCTCTCACATCTGAAATTACAAATGGCCGAAAGCTAATTTTACATAGAATTGCTCTAATGCACAATTTAATTTAAATAAAAAGAGCCCTATATTTGGAACAAATATCCTTTATGAAAAAATGCATAGAATTATTTACTGTGAAAAAGTGGACATAGTTTATTGATAATATTCTTTTCTGTGATGGGGCTAATTTGTGTCCAATTTGGACACTTATCACGGTTGTGGATTTTGCTATTCATCAAGTGTCGGAGTCTGTCCAAATAAATTCACCAATTTAACTTTGCCAGATCAGTTGCCTTACTTACAGCCTGAAAACACAAATGATGTTCTCTTAGTCTAGGAATAAGCAAAAAAAGAAACAGTGAAACTCCTAGTTAAAAAACTAAGCCACTTTGTGATGCATATTCCTAGAAGTATAAGTCACAAAGATGCAACACTGTTCTCATTAAAATGGATATGTGCATTGTTTAGTGTAGCATAAAATGCTATGATCATAACTGCCATACCTTAAGATATATTCCAGCTATTGCTGTCTAACTTGTTAAATGAAGAGGGGTCATACAGGCTAGATGAAGACTGGATTCTAGTAAAAATATGTCATACATAAAAGGATAAAGGGTCTTGGAGTGGACAGGGATATATAAATTCCTTGCTGAGGATCATATGGTTGGATGACCTTGAGTGCGACCTTTCACTCTCTTACAATGCAGTTGTTTATTGACCTTGGATTCATGAACTCTGTGTACACTGGGTACATACATAGAGTATATTTGAAATAGTGGTTTGCACTTTACCAACTTCCTGCAAAAAAAAAGAGAGAATCTAAAAACTTATATTTTGCAAGCTGTCACATGGGTGTCATTCAAACTCTGCTGATTCAGCATAGTAAGTAAATAATTGATTAAATTATTTGTTTGAAGGTTATGTTGCTTTACCTTATCAAATTATAAAACATGTGATTACTTTAAGTATGTTGGCTAGTAAATATAACTACTATGGTAGATTTATAACATTGTGTTTAGACTGAACTTATAAAGATAAGGAAGGCTCTGGCTGGTGTTTTTTGTAAAAGCGGCATTGAAACACGACAAAACACATAAGCACTCAAATCAATGACTGATGGCCCATTAGATGACTTTATTTTGCTACCTATTTTTTGTTTTGTTTTTTTGGTTGCCAATGGTGTCTGATCCTCACAAACAATTTTATCTATTAACTTGAAGTTAGACTTTGTTGGAGGCGTTATATACCCTATGCCTGTTGCTGATTGGTTAATTGCCTCTCAGGAAGCGGCTTGGGATATTAAAGCTCTGCCTGAGAGGAACCTTTAATACCCCAAGCTTCTTCCTGATTGGTTAATTTTTGTGGAGGGATGGGTGTCCTAGGGACCCCTACTAAATGGGGTTTGTGTGGTTTAAACTAATTATTTTCGACTCATTTTGATTCTCGTCAAATCAAATTTGTTTTCCCTGCTTTGTAATAAATATGGAAATTTTTTTTGAGCGGAGGGATAAGAAATTCAATCGAAATTGAATCAACTATGTATGTATAATTTTATTTATAAAACGGCACAAATTTATACAACGCTGTACAACAATACAAATATAATACAGACATGGGAAAAGTGCATTAAACAATACAAATATAATATTGCAAGGATACTTCACTTTAAGGGCAAAATTTATTAAAATCAAAAATGCTGTTTTTGATTTATATTGAAAATGGCATTTTCAATTTTGAAATATGGATTTCCATTCCGAATAGTAACTGTAACGAGCAGTGCTTGCATGCGTGCACCGCTCGCTACCTCTGCCTGCTGAATGCCGATAGCCGCTGAGGAGACTCAGCTCTCCCCAGCGCTTCCTGGTTTGGATTAGCCAGTCCAGAGCCGCTAACTTCATGGATGACGTCAGCAGCGGCAAATTCAAATAGCAGTGCTCAACTAATTGAATTTGCCGCCATTGACGTTATCCGTGAAAGGGGTGGATCTTAGCAATATTGCAAAGGAAAAATTGACAGGTTTTAGCATTGGAAGAGATGTATTTAGAGAAGGAAAGAGCAGAGTCAAAAGTCACTCCAAGACCACATACAGAGGTTACAGGGTTGATGATTGCACCATCAACTAGAATGGAAAAGGTAGGAATGGGTCCAGGTTTGGGTGGAAAGATAATCAATTCAGTTTTAGCAAGATTTAATTTGAGCTGGCGCTTGGCCATCCTAGAGGAGACTGCCAGGAGACAGCTGGAAATTTGAGTCTGTACTTCAGGT
The DNA here is from genome assembly GCA_021901965.1 of Pipa carvalhoi. NCBI lineage: Eukaryota > Metazoa > Chordata > Amphibia > Anura > Pipidae > Pipa > Pipa carvalhoi. The sequence continues at coordinate 14,933 of JAKJJM010030034.1, forward strand.
GTTAGCACAGGAGCGGATAAGTAGATATGCTCCTGGAGCGTATTTGCGTTTCAGAGGCGCGCGCGCGTGCGATTGTCGCATTGTTTGGAGCGTTTTGCGTTCCAGACGCCATTTTTTCAGATACAGCTGATAGCA
>JAKJJM010030035.1:0-16195 GCA_021901965.1 Pipa carvalhoi
TGACTTTTTTCGACACCGATTTTTTTTTTGCCACCAAAATTTTTTCAACCCCCTATCTGTATAATATACATTTTATCACTCTATTTTGATTGTGCCTGATCTTTCTGTATTGATGTTTTTAAAAACACCTCATCCAGCACTAAGTACATATTATTTACTTTCCCAGCTAGTTATCATAAAGTATGTTTAAGCTTTTCTCTGCCATCCAGCGGAAGTGCTACAGCGATGGCTTGGGTTATCCTTATTCTAGGTGCCATAATTTTTACATGTGATCCTTCAATCTCCCCTACAAATAGTTTTAATGTGGCTTTCTTACTGTGTAGAGACAAGGTGGGTTATTTATTTAAGGGCAAATTCGCCTAGAGTAGTGAATTTGAGTCTGTTTGCGTTGCTACAATGAGGAAAATGCAAATTCACATCTCCTTTTTCATGAAGCAGTGGTTAGATTTGTCGAGCAGGTGTACAGCGACAATCGCAGTTGTATGTATAGTGTGGCATAGTCAGGCGGATAGAAGTAGTATGAAAAGTCATGCAGATTGAGGCGAAATCGAGAAGTGAAGGGTATTGACGTCAGTCTCATCATATCCCACTAACTTTATTCTGTGAATATTTTATCTATTTCTATGTCACCTTGTCCCTAGGCCATGTGATCACTTAGTTGCAGTCGCCATTGTCACTTTTGATTAAATAGTCTTACACAACACTGTAGCCCTGCCATCAACTCTCCAATTCGCCACTCCATCACTTGCTGAATAGTCAAAATTATCTGGTGCATGCGCACACAAACTGATGCGAAGAACTCTGTAAGTCCGTGACCATCATAGTCACCCAAATTGGTCACATCGCAGAGTTTGTTAAATAAGCGCAGTTGCAGAAGTCACGAAAGTATGCAAATTTGGGCCTTTACTCAACTGTTTGCACTTTGATGAATAACCCCCAAAATCTGAATTTTGGAAATGTCAGTGTTTTTTAAGCATTGAATTGCTATTTCTTTTTTGTACAAACAAACAGCAATCCAATTTGAATTCTTTGGATCAGATACTTTGCAGGAATATATGCTTTTGTTGTAGTTATCTTACCATATTAGGTACAGTAGACTAAAAACCCACAGTGTGTGATAATTCCATATATGTCATTAGAAGTAATGAAAATACACTACTTGTTCTTAGTGGTAAAGTATTAGATGTTACTTTGAGTAAATCTATACATGAGGTGTTCACAGTTTGGCACATTTTTATTTACTTCAAAAACTTGTTTTCTATTATATATAAAACAGCAGAAACCTTTATTCGTATCCCCCTTAACCTCTGGTGGTCAACAACCTCAGTAAATCAATACATGTTACTGTAGCAGTGACTTGTTTTGGACATTCAGGGGCTTATTCATTGAAGTGTGAATTAGACCGCTGAAATGAATTATCATCGCTTCGGGTAGCTACACTCCAATAGTCCGAATCCTCTACTCCTTAGTCACTAAACAGAGGCTTCCCATAGCAAAGAAGCAATGACAGCATGAGGCATCTCTTCCGTGGTCAAACAGCAGCAGACCTGCCATCAGCATTTGCCACTTTAATCTGATGAAGTAAAACTGGCGATTGTTACACAATACACCCTGTTGAATTCGCCACTCCGACAGCATCCTACACTTGATGAATAGGTGAATTTCCAGTGCACGTGTACGCAAAGTGATGCGAAGCGCTCTGTAACACCACAGCTGTCATAAGCAACCGAACTGGTTGTGACTTATCCACATCCAGAATATGCTGAATATGCAATGATCGAGAAGTGGTGAATAAGTGTGAATTTGGACCTTTAAATGACTGTTTGGACTTTCGTGAATAAGCCCCTCAGTATTTTCAAACTCAACTTGTTTTTGCTTTAATCTTAGTAATAGAGAATATTTATTTTTTTGTATATTTTTTTACATGTATTTATTTGACAGTTTTGCTCTTGTCCTACTTATATATTTGTAAGTGGAATTTGTGCTTTCAAAACAACATATAGTTTGCTTTGGTAACCTAGAAGTTTAACTATTTATTTATGAATGTGTCCATACACGAATATCAGGATCTATTTAGAAATGAAAAATGTGTACAAAATGTCAATGAAACATTCTGCTGGTTAATGCATTGGATTTTTGAATTACGGCAATCCAATGAAAAAAAAAAAAAAAAAAAACAGGTGATGGCATTGATCCAATGTACTCAATTTTAATGGATGTTCTGGCAACAACAGACTCCTGATTCCAGAGGAGAAGAAGTTAATTCCACTGAAATCTGACATTTTGTCTGCAGAGAAAGAATTTCATCTTTCTCACCTCCTTAAAAGCATTCTCATTCAGTCAAGGTTTCCTTATGCAATAAGCTAGATTATAAATGAGACTGACTGGTAAAAAAAACTGTAAAAGTTTTATTTCAGTATCACAAGGTTATTTATAAAAATCTATTCAAGGTAGAAGTTCAGTGGATAGTCAATGAAATATAATTGGTTCCTGCTTGCATGTACTTAGTCTGTGATTGAGCTGCAAATATTTGGCACATGACGTGTCTATGCATGAGAACCTTGATGTTTTTACTCTTTAAAATATTTTTCTTGTTATGGTGCATGAGATACAGATATCCTGTGATGTGTGTATGTGTGAGAAAGAGGATAAATAAATCTTCTTACCGAGTTTTCCTCTCTTTTTATTTAATTCCTATACTTGTCAACATTTCCTAGTTAAAATATCTAGACCAGCGGTTTTCAACCTACCTAATGCCATGATGCCCGTGATGACATCATCACGCTGGCCATATCTGCATGTAGGCGGACCCACCTGGAGACAGATAGGGGAGCAGTGTGTTCAGATGGTCTTAAGTGACCCCTGTGAGAGTGTTGTTTGACCTCCAGGTTGAGAACTGCTGATCTATACAAACATAGACCTCACCTCTCCTTTTACATAAACCTCAACACTGTTCAGGTAGCCCCTCCTCTTTTAGATAAATACAACCCATTCTCAGATAAGCTTTACCCCTTTTCTGCGCGAAATTCAGGTTACGGTGCCCGGAAAACTGGAACTGTCCTGTACACTGCAACTGTTATTCTGTCCTGTACACTCTTGAACAGCCCAAACTTCCCCTCTATAACCTATACTCTTAATAGCCTTTATTGCCCCTGCATAGCCATAGTGACCCATGTGCAATGATAGCTATTTCACTGGCCCAAGGACCTAAGGTATCTCCACAGTGTCCCTATACAGCCCCTGCATAGCTCCAGATTTCCTCTAGACAGTCCAGACATTTTAGTACAAACTACACAGCCCAGGTTGCCCCCTGAAAAATCTGTAATGCCCCCTGTAGAGTGAGTGATGCTTCTCTACATGATACAAATTGATTACTCTTGCACTGTTCTTTGAACAATTACAGTTTGTCCTTTCACCAACCTAAAATGTAGTACAATAATAGAATTTGGGTCTTATACCACCCTCCAGAGCACCAAACTGCTTTGCACATCCCAGTTTGCCCCTGAACACAGCTTATACTGGCCTACACATCACCTCTACAACTCTGCATCCCACAGATTGTGCTTACACAACTCACAGTACCCCTGCACACCTCATGCTTTACATGCACATACCAGGTTGCCCTGCCAAAGTTTTGTTCAATGCACACTTCAGAATACCCTTGCACAGCCAATACGTCCCTTGTTGAGTTCATTTAGCCCCTGCATGGACTTTATTGCCCCTGCACAGTTCCAGGGACCTTTATACAGGCCATGCGACCCCATGCACAGCTCCAGTGGCCCCTGTTCAGCTGCAGTTGCACCTGTATAGCAGATTTCTACTGCACAGCTCCAGATTGCCCCTAGATAGTATCCCCTTAGAAGTTTTAAAAAGACCCTTTACTCCATATGTAGAGCCAAAGACCTACAGTTAGATCATGAGCTACCCCTTGAACATCACTAACATGCTCAATCAGCTGCAAATATTGCTTTTGGGTTAACAAACAATAAAAGGTGAATCTGCTTGTAAACTAAATGTATTTGCACTTGTTTACTCAAATAGATGAAAGTGGCCGTGTCTTGAAGATCAGTGCTGGGATAAAATATGTTCAACTAATCAAAAGTCAGACAACAAGCTTTTTAGAACTTATAGAAGATTTAGAAGAACCATCCATTCAGACTCCATTGTAAGTATTTTTGGTGGATTATATGCATTTCCATTCCTAACTAATATTAAGAGTAGGAGTGGTTAAAAAAAATTGGAAAAATTGCATAACACAGACCTGAGACTTAATTCCTTTTGTGAAATGTTTTCCAACATTTACATTTTTTCCTACTAAGTATTATAATAGTGAATGTGAGCATTGCACATTAAAGTGCACCTGTCACCTCAAAAACAGTAATCTTAATTTAGATTGTACAACAGAAATAAACGTTTTTGTAATATATAAGTATTTTTAAAAATGTACCTTTGATCAGCTTTTCTCTCTGCCATCTCCATGTCAGCCCAACATGAGTTGAGGGTGGGCGGGGCTTAATGATTAACATTACAGCTCCTCCAACCAGATCCCTGCTAGATCATGATTTAAGGGATCTGATTGGAGGAGCTATAATGTCAATCATTAAGCCCCGCCCACCCCCAACTCATGTCAGACTGACAGGGAGATGGCAGAGAGAAAAACTGCTCAAAGGTACATTTTTAAAAATACTTTTATATTACAAAAACGTTTATTTCTGTAGTACAACCTCAATTAGGATTAGTGTTTTTGAGGTGACAGGTGCAGTTTAAGTCCCAATAATCAACATACAGTTAAAGAAAATGCACTTGAACAGTGGTCATTACCAGCTCTAGGATTTAGTCCATTAAGAAATTATAAATTAGCTCTTGAATTCTTAGTTGTATTCCACTCTTGTTAATTATAATTATGAATATATTTATTTTCGTTTGTGAATACTTACATTTATTTAATGGACTGTTACAGATCCAACTTTTCTTTATATCAAACCTTCTTTTTCTTTACAGTGGTTATGATTGCATTAACTATCCTTTAATTCAAAGAAACCAAGATCATAAAGATAGTGGCCCTTTAAATAGCCAAACTGGATCTCCATCACATAACATACCAGGTCCTTTACTAGCAAGCAATTATGAACTTGGACTTGATGAATCACCAGTTATTGACTATAATAATAAACCCCTTAGTGGTAAGTATCTGTATAGTAGAATGTCCTCCAATAAAGAATCAGCTTTAAAAATGAAAAATGGTATTCTGAAAACTGGAGTAATCCCATATTTATGAGAGGTTCCCAGTAGCCTTTAGCAGTGGTGTATGCACCATAAAACCAGGGGATGCAGCTGCTTAGACTATGGGAAATAAGGGCCCAGTCATTGGCTAAACTAAAGATTAAGTCATAGGTAAATGTTTACCTTAAAATAGATTCATACTATGACACCTCTATCATTTACATATTTTGTACATGCTTTTGGGTGTGCCCATGTGTAATACTAATCCCATTCTAAAAAAATATATTTTAGAGGAACCCTATTTTCTTCAAGTAAGCCTGATGCAAGGACTATTTAAATTCACAAACAAAATGAAGCCATTTTAAATAAGTGTAAAGCTTTAGTTAATCTTCTGCCATTAACTATGCAACAGCATTTCCATAACCAGGCTAGCAGCAATGACAGACCTCAGGGGGAAGGCCTCACTTATTTGATGGAGGGGTGCACATGCAGCAAATAGTATTTCATATGTGTGGTGCACTTATCTAATTAATAAAATAACAGAGAGCCAGTGGTTCTTGCTTTTAAACAGACACACAACATTTATTGAACAAGATTTAAGTAGAGGCAAAGTGGATATCGTGCAGTTGTTGCAATCAAATCTTAAGCATCATTCTTAAAGATAGAAACACACAGTTACATAGTTAACCCCAGATAAACAAGAGATAATCAGCATGTGAGCCACAGAGTGGGATCCTTTTGGTATCTCCTTTCACTGGACAGACCTCTCAGGGGTAGTCTTGTCCTTTAAGACTAATCCCTGGTCCCTAAGACTACCACTCCAAATCCATAAACTGGATACACCAGTCCTCTAAGCCCAGTACAAATCCTATTGGGATCTCAGGCTACCCAGATAGATAACCTATCCTGTAATGCTTTCACCCTGTGAGGTCAGCTAAAACTTAAAGCTAGACTGCAATAAATCCCTTTGCAGAATTTTCTCCAGGATCTCCACCAGGAGGGTGGAGGTCCAACTGCTGCAGCACCATGTGTTCAGAGACCCAGGGCCCACCCACTACACAAGCTTATATCAGCTAGGGTGGGACCTAATTTACCAAAATCACCACTAGATAGGCCATGATATTGCCTGTGAAAAGTAACACAATAACAATGTCATAATATAATATGTCACAAGAGGGAGCTCCAAGCACACTAATTGCAGTCCCATACACACATAACTTAGTAGACAGCGGACAGTAAGATATGGGGAAATAGATAACTGACCACCTGGCTACATTAGTTTGAAGTGCTTCAAAGCAGATGTCCCCAAATGCCGGGCCGCGGACCACTACCGGTCCGCAGACCCCTCTGCACTGGGCCGCCTGATGGTGACGTGCGCGCATGAAGCGCGTCACAGTGAGGCGGCCGTCAGTGCGTGTTTTGCCCCGCCCACCCTTAATCCAGAAAAGGTTGGGGACCGCTGCTTCAAAGCATTTAAACCAGTCGTTTGCAACCTTTTTATTGCTGCGACCCTTTAGTACAATTCCCCGTGATTTGGTGACCCACATTTAGTAATTATTATTGGGCGACCCCATTCAAACCCTATATTTCCGATGGTCTTAGGTAACCCCTGGCAAATCATCATTCGACCCACGACAGGGTCAGGACCCACAGGTTGAGAATCGCTGATTTAAACAAATCAGAACATTATATATTTTATGGGTTAATGTTTATAAAGTGGACCTGGAGGGAAGGGAAACAGAGAACCAGCTGGGCTGTGAACAGCATTCAGGACAGAACTGAGTATTTAGTAGGTATATTATAATTATATTATATTACATTATCACTTTCAAAGCAAAGAAAAAAAAAATTAACTGTAGCACAATAATACTGTAGTTTTCTCTTCTTCCCAGTTTTATGTAATATGTATTTAACAAGACACTGTTGGTAAGTATTGTGTTATAAGCAATAAGGGAATGTTGTACATCACTAGATCACTGGCAGCAGTTTATACTGATCAGAGTGCATTCATCCAGTTGTGATGAGAAACAAGATGCAGCAGGCATCTGTAACATTGAATGTAAAAAAGCATATATAACAGAGAAACTTCTGATCTGGACGCGCCTACTTTGCCAGATTTTCCTATTATAATTTCCAGTGTGTTTGTTTTCTCTAGGGTTTTTTCTTACCATGCACTGACATCACACACACACCATTGTGGCTTATAACAGCAGGATGGTACAGACTATACATTCCTGTTCCCTGACATCCCTATATGAAGGCATGGGACCATAGTGGTCCAATGAAAAAACACTGTGCTTTATAATACGTGTCACCTACTCTGTTAAGTAGTTGCAGGATAATAAGTCATTTTTACGGTGAAATTTATTAAGCCCGAAAAGACTCGAATCGTTGGATTCGAGTCTTTTCAGGCTTAATTTGGTAAGTTTCTTGCTGGAGGTAATCCTCCCGTGGGAATCTCGTTTTCCAGATTGTGGAAATCGGTGTTTTTCGATTTCCATAATCTGGAAATCGAGTATTTCCACCGAAAAAGTAGCCATAACTTGTATGGCTACGAAAATTTTCGGTGGAAATACCTGATTTCCAGATTATGGAAATCAAAAAACACCGATTTCCACAATCTGGAAAACGAGATTCCCACGGGAGGATAACCTCCCACGAGAATGTCGGAAAAACCTATAGAGATCTTTCCGACTTTATTAAATTTCGCCCTTAGTGATGTGAATTGCCTTGCTTCTAACGTGAAAAAAGAACTTGGGTATTTCAGCTGGTCTGGTGTGATTTTACTTCTTTTTTTATGTGATTAGTAAAATAAATGATGTTTAGTTGCATTCAACCGAACTCATATAGCCTTAGGGCCAGATTTTCCAAGAGGCGAATGCCTCCGTATTTGCCTTTGCGAAGTCATTTCCGCAAAGTGCATGAGGCGCGCCGCTGTAATAGTTGCGGACACGCTTCATGCACTTCAAAGAACAGGCGAACAGAGTTTCTGCGAGCGACAGACTCTGTTTCAGACTGTGCAGAAAATAATGTTTTCCAAATGTGCAAGGTTGGCAAAGTGTCTAAATTACACAAAATCTATGGGACACTTCGCACACTGAAAAATATGCCCCTCGCTAGTGTGAAAAAAACAATATAGCGTTAGTCTGTGGGAGGACTGTGTGTATCGTACCTGGTCACTGATATCCTTGGAGAATTAATATCCCTAGAATATATTGTAGTGCAGTTATTTTCTGAGAAATCTAAAAAAGTTTGGTAGGAAAGCATTGCAGAAATTTTATTTCACACTTAATAAATATTTCTTTCAAAGTTGCTCTTATTGTGGAACTATTTCATACAAAACATATTAATTATATCTTTATTTTTATTTCAAATGCATTTCAAACATTGTTAATTCATTTGTTATGCCTCCCCCATGCCAGACGTGGTTTCTGACTCACTATTAATGCTACCTACTCTTTCTGAACTGAGTCACAGATTTAAAACGATTGTCAAGATGTGGAGTGAATAATGTGCTAAAATAAGGCAAGTGCAGAAATATGCTCTCATTGTTGTAGCAATGCTGTGCTTTTGCCCTTGCGATTCATTGGGGGTTGTCAGAAGTCCATCATTTCTTCTTGCTTATCTTCTTATAATAGCCTAGACCTTGACAAAATAGATACTGTATCGATAAAAGTGCTCCCATATGATATATATGTATCTCAGTACAGTTATTTAGCATGAACAGAATAAAATTACTTAGGAAATGTAACCTTCATACATAACTATATCTCATGTAATAATAGCATATGAAGGGCGAAATTTATTAAAATCGAAAATGCCATTTTTGTTATAAATAATTCAAAAAATGGCATTTTCGATTTGGAAATTCCAAATTTCGAGTTTTTAATCGGAATTCCGAATAAAAATTCGGAATTTGGAATTTCCATTTTGTTTAGCAAATGTAACGAGCGGTGCTTCCATGCAAGCACCGCTCATTACATTAGGCTGCTCAAAGCGGCAGCCGCTGGGGAGACTCATCTCTCCCCAGCGCATCCTGGTTTGCTTAGCCAATCAGGAGCTGCTGATGTCACGGATGACATCAGCACTCAAACAATTAAATTGGCCGCCGTGGACGTCATCCGTGACGTCAGCGGCTCCTGACTGGTTAAGCCAACCAGGAAGCGCTGGGGAGAGATGAGTCTCCCCAGCGGCTGCCGCTTTGAGCACCGCTCGTTACATTTACTAGACTAAATGGTAATCTGAAATTCCGAATTTTTATTTGGAATTCCGAATAAGAATTCGGAATTCCAAAATCGAAAATGCCATTTTCGAATTATGTATTTTGAAAATGGCATTTTCGATTTTAATAAATTTTGCCCAAAGTAATATAAAGATAGAGGATATATATTATGTAATAATAATAATATATGAAATTATAATAATGGTAGTGTACTGTTATCACTTCTCTTACAATGATTTGTCACCAATTTTGCTGCAATATTTAACTGTTTTGGCCCTTTCATCTCACTCCTAGCACTGCCATTGTAGTCTTTATATTGTCTGCATTTCAGCCTGCGGCCACTTTAAGGGAGAGATTTTCAGTCGGCAGTACCCAGCAGGGATGACAGCAAAACTATTGTTTTTTTTTAATACATGTCACCTACTCTGTTAAATACTTGCAGGATAATAAGGCATTTTTAGTGATATGAATTGCCTTGCTTCTAACGTGAAAAAAGAACTTGAGCAATTCAGCTGGTCTGGTGTGATTTTACTTCTCTCTTTATGTGATTAGTAAAGTAAATAAATAGCTTCTTTACGCAACACTGGAGCCCTGCCATCAACCCCCAGTTTGCCAGTCTGAAGTGGCAACATCAAACAGGTGAATATGGAGCAGTTCACCTAGTCGTTTTCACACCTTCACACCATTCCGCTACTTAATCAATAGTAGAAGTACCTGAGAATAGCTCTGTAAGTTCATGACTTGTGCAGTCCCTGAATTGATCGTGTATTCGCCACTTCGCAGACTTTGCTAAATAAGTGAACATGGAGAAGTGGAGAATAGATGCAAATTTACAGTTCTACGCGACTATTTGGACTTTAGCCAATGATGCTTTTCATAATAATAATCAAACTTTGCTTTAGCAGTAATCATTATTTTTTTCAGTGTTTCACTGATCCTTTAAATAAAATGATTTTTTTTGCCTGTCTCAGCATTCCCAGTAAACCAGTGTAGACTATATATATATGATTTACCCATGAAAAGCTACAGTTTATCTAACAAAGCAAACAAAACTGACATTTTTGCAGGGTTGTAGGGGATATTTATCAAAGGTGAAAGTCTGCCTTCTCATTTTTTATTAGTTTGGGCTCAGTTTATTTTTCATTTAAAAAAGTGAAAGAAAATTTAGGTCAGTTTCTGCCAGTGTCAGGCTGTCCTTTCGGTATACTAAGAAATTCCCAGTGGGCCCCAGGCTCCGAGTAGGACCATTAGGCAGGCCCTGGCAGCCCTGAGTTGGCCCATCTGGAAGGCCAGCTCAACAGGTCAGACCCTTTCTTCCCTCACAAACTTTGCATATGAGGTCATATAGTACATCACATGACATTGGCTGGCCAGGGGTGGGTCTTCCATTGCCCCACTCAAGTCAGTCTGACACTGGTTTCTGCGTATTGTCATTGCAATATTGTGTACATTATTGTTATTGCACTACAGTGTTATTTCAGCAGGATTTTTCAACTTCCACTTCACAATTGTCCACCGAGACAGTAAACCGTGTTATGAAGGGCGAATAGTTTATAACGAAATGCAATTGATTATTATACATCAGCAAGTCGAATTTATTTAATAGTTATGGTGCTAAAATCTGATTCAAAAATAATCACTGAAAATTCTGGTGCAAATGAAAACCTGCTGTAATTTAGATAATTAGGCAAAATGGTCAAAAAGTGGTAAAGTATGGAAAACATTTTCTCACCATTTTGGAACAAATTCAAGCTTTGATCAAAATGTCCCCCTGTGTCATATTGTAGGGGATACCTTAAATAAATACCTGATGTCACCCCCTGTATGCATTTAGCAGTGCTGTAGCTCTAAAGGTCCTGCAGAAGCAATCATTTTCTTTAGCAATGATCATGCTCAGTATGTAAGTGTGGTTTTGTAACATTAACATTGTGAAGATTGAACTTGGAGAGCAGAAAATGGATGCATATTACATAGTGGAATTTTGCAGGATGTTTAAGCTAAGCTGTACAGAATAACTATTATCGTAGGGAACATAAATTGATGGTATTAACAAGTGAACATAAATCTGTGCCTTCAGGATTTCATTTCAAAGCATTTACTTCTAAAATATTACATTTGGCATGTATAATTCAGATGGTTGCAGTGAACCAATAATTTTCCTTCAGAGGCATATATCACAAATTGTGTTGATAAGCCATCTGTGATTGCATTGTACAATTCAGCATTCGTGAATTCTCTGATTGTCACCGTGGGCATGATTTTCACACAATGAAGAAGGGTACAGTGACATGTTTTTGCTTCTACAGACAAAACAGAAATCCAACTTTTTTTTCCCCCTTACTTTTCTTTCCATCTCCTGGTTGCATAAATGAAAGAGAATACATAACGCTTGAGCAAGAGAAGAAAGTACTTCTCTGAGAAAGAACCTCCCTGTGCTATTATTCCCAGTCTCTCCTTTATGCAAGCAGTTGAAAAGCTATTTTATATTTTGTTATATTTGTTTTATTACAGGCTGATTGAGGCTTGTGTGGTACATAAGAGCAATTGTTGAGCTGCTGAAGAGGTGAAATGATACCTTGTCAGCCTTTTATATTTTGCTATGGTATATTTTAACTTATAGGCACATTATGTCATAGTTACACAGTAAGTTGGGTTTCTCTTCCATTATTTTCTACTGTAATAAACAACTACCGTAAGAAAGGTATAGGGACCTAGCTTTCTTAGTCCTGGATTCACATGGGCTAAAGCAAATGCCAAGAAGTTCATCCAGACCAGTGTTTTCTATAGAAAACATTCCTTCACTGTGTATTTGCATGTGTAGAAACTGTACTGTTATATTGGGGAGATGATCTTTATACATGCATCAGTAGCAGAAGTGTCACCTTTATGTCCACTACATGTGGTACTGGAACTGGATTATAAAAAAATCAATGCGGCAACTTTCACATTGTTCACTGTGACCCTGCTTTCTGGACCCCCTTTTTTCTGCCTAAATCAATTTCTAAATTTCAATTCTCAAGTGCCACCAAAAGACAGAGGAAAGCAAAATGTTCAACTTATGTCTTTTGTCAAGAAGGCTCAGAGCACTTCTCCTTGTCCAACAGTAGAGTATATTTGCAGTATATTTTAGATGATTCTGTGTACCTCTCTACCCTAGAGCGTGCCCCTGGTGCGGCTAGACGCAGGGGCACGCTCAAGTAAGGCTATATAAGGCCAGCCTGTTAAAAGCACAGTGCCCGATTATAAAGTTGTGTTTCTTTGGGTCCCTCCTGTTTGTTCCCTGCTTATTATTAATCCCTGATTTTGTACTCTGCCTTATTGCCGCCTGCCCCTGAACTTTGCCTAGGATTTGACTACGTTTACTGCCGCCTGCCCTGAACCTTTGCCTGTATCCTGACTACTTTTACTGCCGCCTGCCCTGAACCTTTGCCTGTATCCTGACTACGTTTATTGCCGCCAGCCTTTAAATCCTGCCTGAACTATTCTTTGTATTTTCCATTTGGTGCTAGATCGTTCCTAGGGGCCGCGACCTGGGTTTCGCACCGCAGCTCAGTCCTAACCTCCTTGCATGGGCTCTAGGTGAAAACCAGGGTTACCTTAGACTCTGAGCCCTAGGCATTGTTGTATTCTGCACTCCTACGCTGCTGCCTTCTTCTCTTCCCTCCTGCACTAGTGCCCATCCTGACAGCTACCTCAGGCAACAGTACCAACACTGGGGAGCTTATGGCGTGGACTTGAGGATCTAACTTGCATGGACAGCTTCCCTTTCTGTCTCCCTATTCCCCAATCTATCTGGTCACATACACAGAGAAGATAACAAAAGGGGCAGAAGGAGGCATGAGGGCAGTGGCCAGGTGATTGCCACTGAAACTTATCTGCATTAGGGACCTCTTTTAATTGTCTGTGGCCACACAACAGCCACTAGAGCTTGTCTATGACCACACAGTGGCTTGTCTGTGGCTGTATTAATAGTTAAAGCTTTTAAGTGCTACTAGTGTAGTAATTCACTGGTTGAAGGTGGTATCATAACAAGATGGCTGGTATTGCTCAAAAGCAGTGCTTTTCTATTTTGTCACTGGTGATGTCCATTATTATTGTGCCCCTGTTATTTTCTTTAGCAGTATTTCATGGTTGCTGGAACCTTAAGCTGTTGTGGTCAGTTTCACTTTTGCTTCCCAGAGTGCTGTTAGTCTTAGGGCAAGACTGCATTTGCTGCTGTAAGGTATATAAATTACACATTATAAATTATACATTATAAATTTAAATTTTAATTGTGGGAGAATTGCTTGAAGGTGCTGGCATAAGTGTTTTTAAGGAGTAAACTACCTATGTCAAAATGTAACAGTGACAGAACATGTAGTGTAGCCTTACAGGTATGCAAACAAATAAATAAACTGGTTGGAATATGGTTTGTGCTTCTGTACATTTCAGGTAATACGGATAACTTCAGCAAGAACTCATCATTAGTCTGAATGCTGCTAACACATTTCACCTTTAAATACATGGAGCACTTTAATAAAATGACAGAAAATCCTTGTCCACTGTGTTTCCACCATACTGGTAATCACCTTTTTCTATAGAAGCTGTTAGCAGAATTTTCGGGCTTAATTTGCCCAGTCCCGATTTCCATATTATGGAAATTGGTGTTTCTCGATTTCCATAATTTGGAAATCGGGTATTTGTACAGATCCGTAGCCATAAATTATAATGGCTACGGATTTTTTCGATACAAATATCCGATTTCCAGATTATGGAAATTGAAAAATACCGATTTCCATAATGTGGAAATTGGGATTCTCGCGGGAGGATAACCTCCCATGAGAATGTCGGAAAGACCTATAGCGGTCTTTCCGACTTTCTTAAATACCGCCCTATATATCTATATTTGGTTGTTTATATTTTTCATGTGTGCATGTGTATTTATTATTTGATTTACTTTTTTCTTTTGTGCTTATTTCTTTAAGATTGTAATATTATTTTTGCATTAGTGAATGTATACTGTGCTATCCCCCTCTGGATAGTGACTTCTTTTGGTGTGTGGATAGCAACATGTCCTGAATTTTCCATTGACCCCTGGTTTTCTTAAAGTTAATGCCTAATTTAGAATGCTACAAGTTATCCCCTTTGTTCTCTCCACATCTTCCCTTTCTTTGTTCAGGATATTTTTTATGTAGGGGAGTATGCATCCCTGCTTGTATTGTATTGTATAATTAAATTCATAAAGTGCCACTAAGTTATGCAGAGTTGTACAAATATAATACCGATATGGGAAAAGTGCTTAACATGGTACAAGTGAAATAAATCGCAAGCATACAATCATAAAGATACATCACTCTAAATGCCAACTGGTGATTGAAACATAAAGATGGTGGTACCTGCCCCATAGAGCTTACAATCTAAATGGGAAGGATACTTACATACACAGAAGCAAAAGGTTGTTGTACTTTTTTGATGCTTTGCCGTGACTATTCTGTACAGTAATATAAATAAGTGACCTCCACCTTGAAAGCAGTTGACAATCCAGCTGTAAAAGATTCGAGCCAATCCGTTCATCAAAACTTCATATTTATCTTTATCTTTTGCACCTTTTTTTTTTTGTAAAAACCAAGATAAATAACCTTAGCTGTAGCAGTGCTTTTAAAACTTAAAACGATTATATATATATAAAAAGTATTTTCCAATTAAAAAGCCCATATTTTATAAATTGGCATGAAATAAGCATGACATTATTTTTCCTTACATCTACAACTGCAGTATTTGGAACCATTCATTCTGTTATCGTTTTTGCAATCGGTCAGGATCACTGTAGGTGCTGATTACCTCCTGGAATGTATCCTATTTGACACATGACTTTGAAAGCAACACTTAAATTTCATCTGTAGCTTAACTACGCAAGCTACAGTGTAAGTAAATACTCCGTATTGCTATTAAAGAGCACAGCTAGTGATAGTTGACATCTAACTGAAACAAGATAGCTATGTTTTTCTACCTTCTACTTTGGTTTAGAATATTTATTGAAGGTATTTTCTAGACGACAGGGGTCAGTGTCACACTTCTTGTTTTTAACCTTCTGAGAAGAAAAACACTCTCTGTATATACTGTATTTATGGACGCGCTCACAATACGCACACACATGCAATGCACAAATGATTAAAATATCATACAAATAATCAGTGTAATAGTTTCTTCCTACATTTCTAACATTGGAGAATCTAACAAAGCAAATGTAAATAAACAAAAAAGTCTCATTAACATTTCTATATAATTTAGCTATACAGATTACTAAAATGGTAAATTTAAATAGTAAATGTGACTTTTTAAACTAAAATATAGGATAAACAAGGCATTTGGGGAGCTATGTATATAGCTCACAAAGCAGAAACAATACAGTGCCCTGCTTTCTTGTGTGTCTGCCTGACCAGTAGGATTCATATCCAGGAAGTTATTTTTGTGACTTTTTCAATAAGGTCATTCTAGATTGCATCCAGAAGAAACACAGGTGGAGGAGCTGGCTATGGCATATTCCCACTTGATAGGTGTTTGTTGTGCTGTTAATATTCAGGAATCGGGGCACCATATCAGGTCAGGTGTACATTAGTCATGAAGAAATTAAGGGGGTCATTCCGGAAACTCCGAATTTTCCGTCCCGAATTCACTGATAGCGAACTCCCATTATAAAATTGCGACTGCGACTAAAAAATTGTCGCAGTCGCGATTTTATAATGGGAGAATTGTCGCGGTCGCGACTTT
>JAKJJM010030037.1:0-17468 GCA_021901965.1 Pipa carvalhoi
ATAGATAGATAGATAGATAGATAGATAGATAGATAGATAGATAGATAGATAGATAGATAGATAGATAGATGTCAGGTATAGACATCTCAATAAAGGTCTTGCCCCCCAATCGAGACATTGACTAAATTATTAAATTAAAAATGATTTTTTTAAATAATTTAAAGCCTTCTCTACTGCGTTTTATGTATATATGCATATATAGATGTAGATCCAGTGTATTTTACATATTTACGCACACATAAATATCTATGAATATGTTCAGGAATACATAAGTATACACATGCATACTTCTACAGTGAGATATGGGCGCACACTCATACATTTATTTCTATAGAGAGATAGGTAGATGACACATATGCCATACACACAGGCTGGCATGCAGTGGAAGGCTTTGTCAGACATTTCATCCCAGCTATCCTACTTGTGGCAAGCCTTCCATTCACTTTGATCCCCATTAATTCATGAAAAGAGATTTCATTCGGTATTTAAAAAGTAGTTTGGCACAATGCACCGATTTCCACTGCTGGATTGTTCCTCTAAACTCCAAACTGACCATTTATCGTTTATAGTAAAGATTTAAATGTTCTGTATTAGTTTTACTTGAGTGAGTTTGATGATGCTAGTTTACTATTTGCCTTGGCCTTGTTGCTGATTAAAGAAAGAATAGATCATGCACACCACTGAGCTATTAAACCTCATGAACTACACGTGTGCCTGTCTATAAAAGGCTTCAATATTTCTTTGTATAGGCCATCTGCAGACCTATACCAAACCCCTTGTACTAGTCTGTAAAATCCTACCACTTGGACTTTAAACATGAAAAATGAATTAATTAAACAATGTCTTTAACATTTCAGACGTATTAATAACTGTAAAAAAGGGAACGTACAAGAATGAATACATACAATACAATGCAATGCACTGCATGATCCCTCTTGGGTACCAAGCCTGGGTAAGATGCTGCCTACTACTGTACTGTGTTTCTTTAAATTTGTAGGGGTATGAATAAACAAAGTTTTATATGGAACCTCTGGTTAACATCCGCTCGGATATTATTTATTACGTCAGAACTGTTGTTTATTATTTGTAAAGATAAATACTTAACATTGGAATCCAACACATTTAGGCATGGGAGATCACTAAACACCCACACACACACAAACATATTGCTCTGATATGCATAATTGTTGTTTAGAAATGTGAATGTGAATGTTTTCCTCCTGGTTATGCATTTCACTTGGCTACACAGTTCCAAATATGGTATTAATTATACTAAGGCGGTGTTTTATACCACTCCAGTATGGATTGGTCACCTCCCTTTACTGTACTAGGTTAAATTCAGATTTTAAAATGCAATAGGTTATTTAGGGAATGACTTTACTGAAGGGGGAAACCTTTTCCGTCTAGAATGAATACATTTAAAATGGCTCTCATGTTTGAGATTCTGTGCTTTCCCTCAGCATAGCACAGAAAGGGATGATTTTACAAGTTTAATAAGGCTGGAGGGAGGAGGCACAGAGTGTTTTACTGGGGTGCTGAAGTGGGGAATAATTCTTCTAGGCTACAACGTCCAGTTAAGCCACAACCTTAGAGAGGCCCCAAGCCGCTCATTCTTAACAGAAACATCTGAACTCTGATTCTTTCTATAGGTTTCATGTGCCCTTCCCAGAAGTGTAGGCTAATAAAATTGTAGCCCTTAGTTTAAAAAGCAGATATTTTCCCTGGGTTTAGCAAAGGCAGACTAGGTTCCTGTATCATTCACATCGTCTGAAAGCCAAGGGTAAGTGCTTTGGAAATGTGTGCGTGTTAAATCGGTTCTCTAAAGTGCAGACAGGATTAACCAATAAACCAGTTCTTTCTTTTTGTTTTCACATTTGGATTTCATCCTGTTCTGTTTGTTACATTGTTTACTGCACTAAGCAGTAGTACAGAGCGCAGTGGTTTTATTCTGGGGTTCATATACTCTGCCTTTTGCAACAAAGGAAATCTATTTGGGACCCTCTGAAAAACAAAAAAACAAACAAAAAGGAATGAGCTCCGAACAAACTGCTATAAACGCTGTCAATTGCTCATATTTCGCCTAACACAAGAATGTAACATTATAATGACTTTAAAGCCATAGGAACAAAGTCACTTATATAGCAGGATACTATGGTGCAATAAACATAAAACGGCAAATGACTGTGTTAGAGGTGCCCATTAAGTAACAGCTTTGATGGCTTCCTGCTTTAAGAATCAAACCATGGAAGCATAGCCCAGAGATAGAGAAATTTACATCGTATATTTTATTTTAAAATTTGCATTGCTTGTTGTGATGGCTCGTCAGTTGAGAGCTTCCAGGCACTATTTTAAAGCCACTCCTTAAAATGTCCTTTAAGACCCAAATCCTCCACCACCACCCCCCCTCACCCCTCCATCTCCCCATGCTTATAATGGTTGGTCACTACTGAATAATTCACAAGCATTACTATAAGTCATTTTGTTTAAGGCGAGTCTTTTTTATTGTTTAATATTATTTATATTAGTATTTTTTAATTTTTTTTAATTAGGCTCAAGTGAAAACGTTCAGGAGACGCTATTGAGAGAGAAAAATATAACACCCTGCTCTTCAAATATTCGCTTTTTCTCCTTCATAGTAAATATTCTTTTCCCATTGTTATTGTCTGTAGATGTTAATGCCGAACCGTCTGAGGCTTTTTGTATGGGGAATATTGACTGAGACGTCATAAAGCTTGATGTCTCCTGTTGTTCAGCTCTGCAACAATGACATAACATACATTTTACAAATGTTTTAAAGCAGCGTTTTAATGTTTCCTGACGCCTTAAAAATACATCAAGATTTCACTGAAGGTGTTTGCAACACTGTACTGACCATTACAGACTCGCACACACACACATATATTTATATATATATATTTATATATATTCAGGCATGCATATATTGAGGTCGAGTTGAGATGAACCTTTGCATACGAAACTGGACTGGGAGGGGTTGGTGCTAGTGAGTGAGTTTCCATTGGCTGCATGCATTTGCCGTGCTGCAGGGGTATCTCTAATCATATTCAGCATGTTTTGCACAAGAAATGTCAGCCAGAAAGGAATATCTGCTCTCTTCGCCAAATTATCCCACAGCAATGTCATGCTCCGAGAGTCCGGCTGCAAACTCTTTCCTGGTGGATTCCTTGATAAGCGGCGGCAGAGGAGAAACTGGGGGTTACTATCAGGGCAATGGGGGTTACCTACCCCAGGCTGCCGAGGTGCCTTATGGGCTGCAAAGCTGTGGACTTTTCCCAGTTCTGGGCAAACGGAATGAAGGTATCCCCCCAAATAACTCAGCCCCCACATCTCAGAACTATGGGCCAGGGATGGACGTCTGGCTAGATACCCCAAGATCCTGCCGCGTGGGGCAAACAGAGAGCCAGGCAGCCACCTCCTGCTCCTTCACTCAGAACATTAAAGAGGAAAGCTCCTACTGTTTATACGATTCCGACAAATGCCCTAAGGGTTCAGCTGCAACTGACCTGTCCGGCTTCCCAAGAGTTAACTCTGAGGCTAACCCAGAGCAGAGTGTGGGTTCTGTTCCAGTCCCGGGCTACTTCCGCCTGTCCCAGACATATGGCTCCTCCAAAGGCTATGGATCGGGACACATTGTAGTCAACCAGTTTCCACCCCAGCCCCAAGTGCGTTTTGATGCGCCTGCGTCTTTGTCCTCTGTGCCAGGGGAAAATGCAAGGAAAGAGAGCGGAGAGTCGCCAGTTAGCAAGTTGCCCGCTGGCTCCCAGCAGAGGAGAGAGAAGGAGTCGCTCAGTTCGTCTTCTGCTGCAGAAGAATCGTCGCCTGCTCCCTCTGACAGCAGCAAGAACTCCCCTGACAAAGAGCCTATAGGTGAGCCCAGAGAAATCAATGCTGAACATGAAATGACTTCACAGAAGGAAATAGCAGCAGGGATCTTACAGGAAACCTCGCTTTTACTATCATCCTTTCAACTATTTCATAACTGGGCGTGAGTGGCTCATAAAATCATGTCTGTCTTAAACTTCACACCATATGCCTTAGACAGGGTGCTTGGTCACAGGGAAAGCCTGGTCCCATAATTATGCAACAGTCTGCCCAGCCAAAGGGTGACACTTACATAGCCCATGTATATATGCGCAGTGGGTGGGGGCTTTAAATTCTATTTAACCACATGAGCCCCAAGCATATTCATGTGATGCAAAACTAGTAATCCACACTGTCTCTACTGAACTTGCCCCTCGTCTTCCCAAAGGACAGGGCTCAGCCTTATCCCAGTGATGTGTGTTAATGCCCAGTATGATTCAGCTACACATATAAATGGCAAGCAGTGTCCCATGCCTATCCCACGCCAGCTCTATACTACTGTGCCCCATCTAACCCCACACGATCTATAAATATCTGTATGTGAGTAAACTGTGTGTGTGCTTCTACCATCATTATATACACACGTTGATGAGTATTCCTATTTACTTATTTAAACAATAGGCAGAGTTAACACAAAGTGGATTCACTGGCACAGTATATAGACCGTAGATATGTAGAGGATAATAGACTAGCTGGATCTATAGTTCATAGAAGAGAAATATTAAAATAAAACTGGGTTGCAAGATCTAGACCAATCTGTCTGCATCTGCCCAGCCCATGTGTATATACATATGTACATGTATGTGTGTGAGCACGGTGGCAATCTGTGAGTCTACCATAGGTATGAAACGTCTGCTTCTTTTACCCTAGGCAATGGGAAAGGTGAGACTACTGCAAACTGGCTAACAGCTAAGAGTGGGCGGAAGAAGCGCTGCCCTTATACCAAGCACCAGACGCTGGAGCTGGAGAAGGAATTCCTGTTTAACATGTACCTGACTCGCGAGCGGCGCCTAGAGATCAGCCGCAGTGTACATCTCTCAGACAGACAAGTGAAAATCTGGTTCCAGAACCGCAGGATGAAACTCAAGAAGATGAACCGGGAGAACAGAATCCGCGAACTCACAGCCAACTTCAACTTCTCCTGATGGAGGAGCCCATTTACTCTCCCCAGAGCCAGTACTGTTTGGGTTCGACAGTTTCCCCCATCTGTGCCGAGTGACAGAATTTTTGTACATTGTCAGGACTTTGCCCATTGACCCACTCGGTACCTTCTCAGAACAAGCCACCGTTGCACACATTTCTTTAAGAGCTTATTACATTCTTTCTCTCTCTTTTTAATTTTCTACTAGACTTAAAGATTTTTTTATGACGTAATTTGTTGTCATAGAGACATAATATTATTTGTATTTTGTTGTCTGGATTGTTTTTTTTTTTTGTTTTTTTTTTGTTTCTTTTTTATTCATTTGTTTATGCCAGGTTCACAGTTATATTTTTTTTTTTACTTTTAGTATTTTTTTTTTTTTTTTTAGATTTTTTTTCTTTTTAGGTTCATACTAAACATGGAGTTTTTCACCATTTAACCGCCAGATACTTTTATTGGAAGTAAGCAATATAATTTGTCCGGGGGAATGTTTTTTTTTCCTTTATTTTAAATCCTTAGAGGTTCATACACACCGCTAGAGGACTATATATAATTTATCTTTTGTATATGGACTGGGTTTAGATGATTTCTTTCCCAAGTCACGGGTTTGTGTTTAATGAATCTTATTTTTTTTTTTATTATTATTATTTTTTTATAAAGGTTGCCTACGGTAACAGAAGAGAAAAGCACATTGCAAATGACACTATTTCGCTGTCACTAATGTCTCGCGTTTTTGTTTTCATTTTCGATTTGCAGAGGTTTTGGTCAAAGTGAAATGATTTCTTTTTTAAGGAATATATCCGCATTCCTAAAAAAAAATACTGTGAATTTACATGCTTTAATTTTCAAGAATTTTACTTACAGAAAATAAGAACTTTATAGATACAAATATGTGTAAATGTTTATTAAAATTAAAAAAAAAAATACTCGTTGGGCCAGCGCATTTTACCTTAATTATTAATGTTATTTCTGACGTCATCGGCTTCTTACCTTAATCCGGATTAATTAATATTGTAATGCTGCTGTTCGTGAACAGAACCATGTTTATGTCCTCAATGAAGAATAAAATAAAATGCAAAAACCTTTCCTAATTTTTTTTTTCCATCCTTTTGTGACTGTTTATCCTTAGGTCTTATTTTATCTTCTCAGGAACTTTTACAACAGGAGATGCTGGCTCCCCCCTCCCCTGTAATCACTTTAGGAATCTATTTAAATATTACCTAGACAGTCGTAATTTGTCTGGGCCTTATAGCAATGGCGCTGGAAGGGTGCTCGGCTTTTGTGTAGTTTTATGACTTGCTAGTATATCTGGTTTGTTGCAATCCTAGACGAATGCTTTCAGTTGTGTAAGGAACTGCTTAGGTAAAGGAAGCAACTAGAAGAGGAGAATGGATTGATTTTTTTTCCCCCTGAAATCTCACATGAGAGAGACTGTCTCACTTCCATCCGGGAAAACATTTCTGTGGTCCCAAATGACATTGAAGCAATTCTGAAGGTGAGATTCTGTGAACAGAAGGATTTGTGTGTTTCCTGCACCCTTATTTTGTGTTATTTTTGGACGTTGTATTAGATCTAACATTTAGGGCTTTTTTTTTTTATTGTCAGGGCAATAGGCAGGAAAATAAGGCTGGGAACCCGTTAGCTTTTTTGTGTGAATGTGTCTGAGTGCATTTTGTGATAGTGCATGCTCAGGCTTGCCCTTGGCGCTGCACAGATGTTACATTTTGTAATCTGTGGAATATGTATTTGCATTTTTTTTTTTATAGCGGATCCTCCTCTAGGAATTTGGAGATCGCCATTCCCAATGGGTTAGAGCAAAGCTGCTGTGTGGTTTAGGTAGTTTTATGTTGTTGGGCATGCACCTTTCTCTCTACAACACCAAACTGCCTTTATTACATTAGTGGAAATCATCACCCAGGTAGAGGATGGCACAATATTTCACTACCTTGCCTGCAGTATTTGCCAGTTTAATGGCATTTTTGTGTTTCTAAATGTGCCTATGTTACAAAGATGTGTATGACAATTTGTGTGTACTTTTGTGTGTGTGAATATGCAATATATATATATTCTACGCGTGCTTTTGTGTGAATAAACAATAGTTATATAGTTTCTTTTAATTTTATTGTATGGGAACACATTTGTGTGTGCATGTGCACATTGTATGTATTATTGAATACTTTTTGTGTATATCAGTTTATATTACTATGTGCATCAGTATGATTGTGTAAACGCTTTTATGTGAATATTTCTACAGGTGTAATTATTTCGGGATTGGCGTATATGTACGCATACATTTGTGCGTGAATGCCTTTGTTTATATGAAATATCTGCGAAAACTTCTCACATCTGTATATGTAAGTCGGAGTGTAGTTGTAAAAACAACTTTTTTTTTTTTACATATAAATCATTGTAAAACCCTCATGGCATGTCTGTGCCCGTGTGTGTCATTTTAATTATAAATAGCTTATTTCTATGATTGTATATTTTGTATGTGTGATTTCAGATGAGCCTGTCTGTATATGTGTGGTTGGGTTGGGGGTTGGGTTATATTGTTTGGTTAAGAAATGTCTGCTGTATACCCAGGCAGGGTTAGTTGGTTATCTTTGTAGGTCTAATGTATTTTCCAGATTTCTAGTAAACATTCAAGGTCAGAAGTGAAATAGCAACGTAATGTTAGTTATCGTGTTCCACTGACATATATCAGCAGTTCTTCACTCCACTAAATAAAATCAGTGCATTATACAACATGAGAGGATTGTAGCTTCTGGGTCTTTGCACAAAGCAGGAGGTTCAGTATGGATTAGAGTGTTTGCTGTAAGGTTTGGATCAGACTGCTTCCTATAGCTTCCTGCTTGCAAGTCCTCGGTTACGATCATTATTACAAAGTATCCACAGTCTGACATTCCACAAATACACCAGCTACAGCGACTGAAGATGCAGACGCAGTCAGACTGCTGAACAAACAAGCCACATATTAAGTGCACTAAGTCTCTAGTTTGCTGAATCTAATGTCCTGCAGCCTACAGCATCCACACTTAAATATTTAAAGTACTGGGCTTCTGCTCGGAATTGAACTGCACGCCCTTTACACATTATGGGGGGGGGGGGGTTACATGTATTTATACAGAGAGGGGTGTCAGTCCATGAAGATAGTTACTGAGATGGAACTGGTTAATGAGGTGTTTTTCCTGTAAATGTACTATACAGCAAATCGCATTATAATAATATTATTACACTGGAATTTTACTAATCTGACAAATTGTTGGTTCCATAGTTTGTTGCAGTTGTATTTCATTTTTAAGACAAGAGGGCAACTGTTCCTATGCACTAAGGAAGCATTAAAATAATTTAAAAAAAAAACTTTAATCCAATCTTTAATCAACGTTTCAGTGTGGGACCTCTATCTATCTATCTATCTATCTATCTATCTATCTATCTATCTATCTATCTATCATCTATCTATCTATCTATCTATCTATCTATCTATCTATTATCTGTATCTATCTATCATCTATGTATCATCTATTATCTGAACTCATCCAGTGTATAAAGTGGCATTGTAGTAAATAACATTTATGCAGCCCAAAAAGTTTTACGATCACCATGTGTAAATGTGAACTTTTTGCAGTTACCACAATGGTGTCATAAAAGAAGTACAAATAAAATAGTAAGAAGTACACCGGCCTTATATTCATTAAACACTCAGTATTCACTAAAAAATATATACATATACGCCAAATGTTCCTGACAAAGAAAAAAAACTAACAATTCTAAATATCTAATGTTTTATAAAAAAAAAAATATATATATATATATATATATTATTTTTTGGTGCTTTCTTGCAGTAGCCATAAAATAGCATTATCCTGTGTTATTCCTGTTTGAATTATGTTCCCCATAGGCAATTTTATGTTTCGGATACTATAATTATTGGTTAGTCAAGAAGGAGGTGTATGTCCCGGAATGCTTTAAGAAATTATATTCAAAACCAAAGCTCGTAATCAAAGCAATCTCTGTAAGGGGCTGGCTTCTGTAGAATATTGTAATAATCAGCCAGATATAAATACGTTATTTATCCATGGTCTGTGTACATGTGGGTACAGATAGAAATACATATACACCCCCCCCCCCCTGCAGATTAGACTTGCATTTTGCTGGCAGTGTCGTTTATAAATCACTTACTGAATATGCTACTATCTATTCTTTAGCTATATTATATATATATGTATGTGTGTATATATATATATTCTAGCAGATATCTCCATAGCATAATTAAAATGAATTTCCAGTAACAATGGACTTGATCTGGGCTGTGTTACCAGTGTAACCATCCGCCCTTGTCTTACCATTCCCTATGGTTCTGCCTTTGTAAAACGACTACTGTAACAAAAGTGAAATAAGTGGTGCATGGGGCCGTGTTTCATCTCAGGTTTTATACAGTAAATACTACATTACAATGAAAATTTAATGGCCGATGCGTGTTTTTTAATATTATTATGTTTTTTATTAACCTCATCTGCATTTGCAGTGATCCCACGCCCCGAGGTGCCTTTTTCCCATTGTATAAGCCTCACACTTTTCTCTTTTCTCCTGCCATACAAGCCTTTATGATCCTTGTTTTATGGTACCGGTTTATTTTATGGTACCGGTTTTATTTCTTCAGTGGAACTGCTCCCACCGCAATACTAACTCACATGGAGTCCATTCACAAACAACTGCTCATTTACCCTGAGTGTATATCAGTTAAATAGATGCTTACAGATTATCTCCCTTGTAATCCCATAATGTCATTGGTGGATTTAATTCCTCACACTGCACACACTGCACACACTGCACACACTGCACACACTGACACTGCACACACTGGACACCGGAACTGGAATTGCTGAACTTGCTCTAAATACTGCAGTGAAACGAATTTAAGTCTCAGCCCTACAGAATGTATATATATATATATATTATGTGTGTGTGTGCATTTATAGGAATATAACAATGCTAAACCACATACATATTATTTGACTTCACATGCAGTGTTATTGTGTACATTTGCACTGTATACTGGTGGCAGATAATATGTGGAATGTACCACACAACATGTATGGGTAGGGAGGCGGTTAACCCTTTTTGCCTTGACAAACTGGAATCTTCAGAAAAGATATTGATGACAGAGGATCCGAGCAGTTTGCTTCACCCTGACTAAGGAGCCCTACTAGCCTCTATATAGCATTTATGATGTAATAGACATATGTCAAAGTCAACACCTTGTAACACTGGTACGTAGTAACAACTTTCCCATTTAATACAGAAACACATTTCAGGATGGATTTCTACCAGGGAGGCGTATAGAAAATACCTACATCCTACTGCGTGATTAATAATGATGTAAAATAGTCCCTGAAATGGTAGCATTTGCAAGAACTGATCTTTTAATCTCAGCTGGCCACAATTAAAGGGGACTACATAGTATAACCCAAAAATATTCCTCTGCATAAAAACATATGGCTTTGCTATAAAAAATGATGACTGGAAAACAGCGACCCATTAATAGCCTGCGGACTGATTTATACCTTATTGTTCTGCTGCACAGTCACATGGCCCCAGCAGCCAATGGGATTCAAGTCTGCCTTCAACTTATTAGGTGACTGTACTTCTTTGTAGGACCAAGTTGTTACATGAAATCTGCAGTTTCATAATTTCAAGAGGTCTTGCTCTGCCGAATAGCAATGTCGACTTCTGGGACTCTCAGCAATTATTATGTGGACTCTTTCATAATTCACGAGGGGGATGATCTGGTCCAGTCCAGATATGCTTCTGGATCCCTTGCTCAGCCAGCAAGACAGGCAGCCCTGGGCGAGCACCCAGAATTCACCCCATGCAGCTTTCAGTCTAAAACTTCAGTGTTTAGCAGCCCCTGGAACCCAGTGCACCCCCAGACAGCAAATAATGTGTCCAGTGTATACCATCCATATGTCCATCACCAAGCACCAATATCAGCCTCTGATGGCAGGTATATGCGCTCATGGCTAGACCCTATGACTGGATCATTGCCTTTCCCTGGTTTACCTTCCAGCAGACACTATGGGATTAAACATGAACCGATGCCTACCAGAAGGGGTGACTGCTCCACCTTTGACTCCCACACTCTGCCATTGTCAGACTATGCCTGTGGGTCCCCGGTTGACAGGGAAAAGCAAAGCAACGAGCCTGCCTTTACTGTCGACAATGGAGAGACTCTAAGCAATGGGGACAAACCTCCCATAGACCCAAGTGAGTATTCTGTTTATTTATGTTTACCATTGTGATGTCACAGACAGAATGTTCTTAAAACACATCGAATGCACTTATATGCAGCCAGGCACATTACTGGGTGTATCGGCATCCCTGTAGAGCCTTCTATCATTTATTTCATTCATTTCTTTTTTTTACCTACATTAATTAAATCAATGCACCGAAAGGCCCACACTTTATTTCCCAATTGGTACAGCTTCGTATTATCAGATACATTTACTTTTTTTATGGCTAAAATTCTGGATAGAAATAATGAAATGTAATCATCGTTTTGTTACTTCTTTTGTAAATTGCTTCATCCATTAAGGGAATTGCCTGACTGCTTCTCACGTTCCATCTAGACAAAAGGATGATGCTTTATAAAGGCTGTACATTTGGAATTGTTACAGGAATTTGAGATATATCAGTTTCCAAAATCCCATTCTCAAAGAGTGAAAGGAAGAGAAAGTAGGAGGAGGCTAAGGTTTATGGAAATGCTAGAGAAATGGCAGCTTTTGTTCCATTTGGGACGGTTCAGAGTACAGCTACAAATCTATTAGTGCCCATACAAGTGGTTCAGTTTTTAAGTGACTTGAGTCGTCTCTTCTTTGTCCTTTCTAGACAATCCCGCTGCTAACTGGCTTCATGCAAGATCCACAAGGAAAAAACGATGTCCTTACACCAAGCACCAAACACTGGAATTGGAAAAGGAATTTTTATTTAATATGTATCTTACCAGGGACAGGAGGTATGAAGTGGCCAGACTGTTAAGCCTGACAGAGAGACAAGTAAAAATCTGGTTTCAAAACAGGCGGATGAAAATGAAAAAAATTAACAAGGATCGCTCAAAAGACGAATGAATGGGGATGGCAAGTGGTTTCCTTGGCTTTTACCTGACAAGCTATGCTACTGTAACAAGGCCTCGCGTGTTGCTTTCTGACAAAGACTTACACATTGTCACATAAACAGTTGCATCACAATCTTGGGTTGCCAGTTCTATCAGAGGTACTGTACTGCTATAAATCTTTCATTCACAGAGCAATCAGGGGCATTAGGAATGATCTGGCATAGGAATCTACCTGATCTACTCTACAAAACTACCTTTCCCATGGTGCACAGCTGTGCACTGACTGTACAGACTAGCTGAGATGTAGTTAATATTATTCGCTGTGTACTGGATAAAGAGCTGCTGATATACTTGAATTATGTCATTTGTAGTAAATTTATTCGTGACTCAACTTGTGAGCTTGGTTGCCGTACAAGTTTTGATGGTTTAAAGTTAGTACTGAATTAAACTCAGGTTGCTTAATATTAAAGGGTAGATAATAGATTAGAGACCTGTGATGTTAGTTGGTGTCTGGTAAACAGTTATTCTTAAACGTCGGGTTCAGTTTCATTTCCACAGGGGTGTATGGCAATCAAAGGCTCCAATAATTTGTACATTTATATTCCCAATATGCTAAACTCTAGTATGAACTGTAAATAAGATCTATACGTCACAAATGGAGAGGAATTAGCGATTTCTCGATTCTTTAACCAGTCCTGACCTACAAATAATATATGATGAACTGAAAGGTCCAACTACCTATAATTCTACTAACATAATATGGTGCTCAGTGTACTAAAATAAAATACATTTATTAAGAATAAATTATACATAAGGCAAGAAAATCGGGTGATACCATATTTCAAGTTGTTTAAGGGAAAATATATATAAAGTTTAATTTATGCAAAACATGGTATTGTTTGCAATAGTTACCTCATGGCCTAATGACCAAATTGTCGTTTCAAAATATATTTATCTTTTTTTATTTTAAATAAATGGCAACTTTTTTTTTTTTTTTGTTATCTGTGATTTTTTTTTAACACACAATTTAATTTAACTGAATTTTATGTTGACTAGTTCTGGAAAATATTTATATATTGAAACAAATTGTGCACCAGTCTGTACAACGAATAAACATTATACAGTGGTGAAAAATGTCGTGATTGGCGCTGTAAAGCAATATTTATACTTATGATAAGAGGAACGTGCTTGTTTTAATTGTAATGCAAAAGGGACCCATGGATGGTCTCGGTATATGATTAAGTGAGTTTAAAGCAAAGGTGAACAAATACCCTGTAGGTATTCCAGGGTCTTCAGAAATCTCATTGTAAACGTCAGACTCTAATTTCCTGTATAACATCCCTATATGTTGTGCAAAATTAGGGCAAAAGCATTGCTTGGAACACATAAAAACAAGTCAGGTCACTTTAGAATCAAGTCAAGGCAGAGGATATTGTTGGAAAAAAATCTGAGCCACACTGGGCAATAAAAGAAAATTACTGCTGTAACCTTTATAGAGTGTAAACCGCTGCAGGCTTTTCAGCAAACCCTACAAGGCCTGTACCTTTCTTACAGGCTGGCCTAATTACAAAGGAAATGTTGCATTTTTGTCTTTAAAAAAAATAAGAGATCATTTGTGCTCTAATTAATAAAAGTGAGTCTGCAGTGTGCAAAGAATGATTGCAAGTGCCCTAAAAAAAAACTGTAATTAGTGTTTGGGGGGAAAGGGGGAAAGAAAAACTAATGGAAGAGAGAAGAGAGTATTGTAGACTGTTTTGGGGTCTGGATATTTGGAAACGCCCTCTGTTGTTCTAGACAGAAAGACACTTCAAAGAATGGGCACTAAAACTGTGTAATAAATGGCTGGTCTGCAAACTGTCTGGAATTCGCCTCTTAATGATTTTATTGCTGTCCAGCAGCAATTAAGGTTTTCTTTACAGAAGCCTTTTTTCAGTTGTTTGGTCTGGCGGATTTAGATAATGTGTTGAGCGGATATAGCCAGCTTTTTTTTATTGTCCTTCAACTTTGAAATCTGAAATATTCGTGTGTAGCTCTAAATTCAAATGAAGAAAAAACAGTTGCAAACGTTGCTAAATATACCCCAATAGCTTTTCAATAAGTTATGTTGGGGATGTCCTGTTAGACCTCCACAATCGGATATTTTAATATTACTTATGGCATGAAATATTCCAATTTGAACACCAGATGGCAGTGTTATCCCATTGAATACAGATAAATTGAGCATATGCTATACCAAAACAATTAACCAAATAGTAAATAATACATGCAATTAGGTAGCTATCTTTAAAAGGTGTTTTCGAGTTTTTAAAATTCTAGTCTAGTATAAAATAAGCTTTCACATAATTTTATGCTTGCTATATGGAAACTATATATATATAGTTATAACTATTATATAGATAGAAGATATATATGAAGATATATTAATTTAAGATTAGTAGATTTTCAATTTATTAACTGAAAGATTTCATCAATTGAATCGCAATTCAAAATACAATTAGTGCTACAGGAAATAAGAGTAAGTCTGAAGAGTATGTTACAATGTAAATCAACAGCATAAGTGTATAGTTTAGATTTATATGAGACTCTCGATTCCAAAAATATTTGTTCTAGGCATTTAATGTCACAGGCAAATACAAGGTTCAAATGCAACAGGGTAAATTAGCATATGGACATTTATATTTATACTTTATACGATTATAAAGATATGTACGTCTTTATTTCTTACAACGAACGCTTATTTATATGTATAAAATAAATAATACAGGCAAACATCTAACTGTTCATTTTAATATAATACACATATTTCAAACTGAACATAACAAATATTAAAAACATAAAATCAGGAATTCCAGTAATTATCACACAATCTATGAAAATATAGTTCCTGGACACAGATATAGTACACATCTGCGTGCATTTTTCTTCGTATTTTCTTAGGTTGCTCAATGATTGTTGTATGAAAAAGAATACAATATAATTTTAATTATATGTGTGTGTTTATATGGTTATTTCTACATGGTATCCAAACCCTCTACCAGCTTGGTCTTTCATTAACCTGCACTCTTGTCTACGAATTCATATACTCATTTAACTCTGTGTTTACCTTTAGATTTTTTATGATTTAGCACTAATGATTAAAAATAAAATTCTGGCTAATATCTCTCTCTCTATATATATATATATATATATTCATTCTTACACTTAATGATTCATTTTGTCATTAACAGTTATATCGCCTTTTATATATAATTACTATGTAATATAATTTTTGTACAGTGTTACAAAATTCTAAAACCCGTTTTCTGTTAATAAAGTCAGTATTCAAGGCAGCTCTATATGAAACCAGTGTTAATCATATTTATGGGATTTAATCCTCGAAATAGTATATATTCAGTAGCAGGAAATTCGATAAAGATATTCAGCCGTAACGTGGGCCCCATTTGTCAGATTTTTTTTGTTCGTTGGAATGTTTATTTCTGTATTTACAATTTAAAGTATTCCTTAAACTAGAGTAATTGTGTAGTCGCTGGTACACACTGCGCTGATACATTCTATAGCATTTGTTTAATTGCCTTGTTGGTTATTTATATACACAGATAACAGCTGAAAGCCTGTCATATTTCTTAACACTCTGCTTTAAAATTAAAATTTCCCTAACTTCTTTTTAGATCTATTTATACATTTTGTATTTATTTTTTAATAAAAATAAAAATCTAGCAAGTCATTCTCTTTAAGGAATATGGGACACGGAAAAAAAAATATCTTTGATGGAGAATTTTTATGGCTTTGCATTCTGTGCAAATATGTTGAAAATGCAGATCATTGCTCGTGGGAATCCTTTGTACAACAGATGAACTATCTGTATAAATGAAGGTAGAATTTCCGGAGCGATCTCCATTGAAGTTTATGGCGAGCTGTATACTGAGGGTTGTAAAACTTCTGTGTTTACCACAGTCTCTGCTCTGCAAGGAAAGAGTCTGGTTTAGCAGGCGTGTGCTGAGGCATCTGCTCAACATTTATCTGCAAAGACAAGGAGAAATTCTATATATATAGTTTACATTTTTTTATTTTTTTATTTTACTTGAAATGACATATATTTCCGCTCATCGAAAACGGTAAGTTCGCTATCAATTCAATTGTAATTACTGAACAGGCTCTTGGTGGATATATTTGTTTGAAGCAAGCAAGCCTTCAGAATTCCATGTGGCCTTACAAGTAGGAATGCATGGGTTAATTGCAATGGCTGACTAAATGGGATTTGTATCTTCAGATTGGGACTAAATATTCACAAACGATCTCCCATTAGATATGGAAAGTTTCTGAGCAGATATTATATAGTAATATAAGTAGCAGTAGTATATGGTATAAGTAGCAGTGGTATATGGTATAAGTAGCAGTGGTATATAGTATAAGTATTATATATTACATTGTCATACTAATAACACTGCAAGGCAATACCCCTCTCTCTAGCCATTTGCTGCTATGATCCATCGCTAATAATGTGTGTAGGACACGTGCCTCCAGCAGTGGCCCCGGTTCCCCCCCAGATGAGTGGGGTGCAGGGGGGCAGCACTGCAGTGCACATCTCCCTCTCTCTCCTCTCTCTCTCTCCCACCTGTACCGCGGGATCAGATTGGATGGGGCGGTCAGATGGTGGCAGATCACGTGCGAGAGGCAGCTCAGTGCAAAGGAAAATGGGGTTTTGTGTAAATGTGGGGGTTTAATGCAGCCATATATCAAGCTACCTCGTAAAACCGACACTGGAGCCTACCGGACTACAAATCACAGCTTCAAAATATGACTTCTTCCTATTATGTCAACGCTCTGTTCAGCAAATACTCGGCGGGGGCTTCCCTGTTCCCAAACCCAGAGCCCACTTCTTGCTCCCTGGCTACTAACTCCCAGAGAGGCGGATATGGAGCCGGTTCTGGTGCATTCCCCCCCTCAGTCCCCAGCCTGTACAACGGCCCCCTGTACCAGAACCCCTTCCCCGGATACAGCCTGGGTTCGGAGCCCTACAACCTGCACTGCTCCACCTTTGATCAGAACATCCCGCTGCTCTGCAATGACCTGCCCAAGGCTGAGGAAGGTGCCCTGCACCCGCAGGCTGATGCCCATTTCCGCATCTACCCCTGGATGAGGTCCTCAGGTAAGGGGGAGGGGGGGGGGGTACCTGGGGTGACATGCTTATTTATATAGATGTAATAGGATCCCAGGCTGTGCTATGCAGCACCAGGGCCGCCATCAGGAATTTTGGGGCCCCATACAGCCAAAATGTCTGGGGCCCCCCTTCAAACTTTTCTTATAATAAATTGGGCCCCCAAATGTGTCATA